>JAOUZG010019564.1:630872-687401 GCA_026289955.1 Argiope argentata
ATAGATAGATAGATAGATAGATAGATAGATAGATAGATAGATAGATAGATATTCTTCATACAATGCACCAAATGTCATACGACAAGAGCAGTGAGAGCTAAGGCCAAAACATAATTTGCTTAGAGGTACCACCTAACTATCAACAAATTTTAAAAGTATAATACTTATTAAATAGAATGAATTATACGGAAATATTAGAGTTGTTAGATAGAACAGTTATGTAGAAATACTAGTATATTAGGAATGATATATTTATCGGAAAGATATCTGCATTAAAAACAAAATTGGTTCTTGGAAACCAGCCACAGGTATATCCATTGTATAAGTATGTCTAAAAATGTATAAATTAATATTTTTTAAAGTGTATTCAGTTTTTTTTTTGTAATAATTTTAAGTGATCTCTATCAACCCTTCCCCCAATTCTTCTAATGAAATTTGCATATCTTTGGTCTTGATTATAGCGTTTATTGTAGTCAATGAAAAACATTTACAACTATAAAAGGGTTTCTTAGAAATACAGAAGGTCTGAAACCAAGATTCGACGAAAGTTCGAGGTCGAATTTTTGATTAATGCAATAATTCATTCTGCTGTACTGCATGTGCAAGAAAGTAAAATGAATTTGCTCTGCTCAAATGTGCGATACATAGTCATTAATTTTTATCTTTTAATTAATTATAAACTCGAACTTATTTACTTTTTTCTCTTTTGTTAACAATGAATAGATGGAAAAAAAGAAAAAATTAAAGTTATTTTTCAAAAATAAAAGTTAAATTATCGCTGTCTGTTTTCAATTTTCTATAATTTAAGAAATATTATTTTTATAACACAAGTATATATCTGAAAAAACTGTAATATATAACTATATAATGGACTAGCAGTACCCGCACAACGTTGCCCGTGGCATAGCATCCATGAAGAAAAATTAACTTCCTTAGCCTCCACCCGATATGATATGTTCCGCAACATCAAACAGACATAAAAATATGTTGAGGTTGTATTTACTTTTTTTGACATACTGAGATTTAAACCACTGTTTAAAATCAGACGTAAACAAAGAAATGTATCGCATATGCATACCATAGCTCGGAGTATTTGCACATGCTGAGTTTGTGATTTTCACGCATGCGTGGATGAATTAAAATCGCAATTACAAAACTTGCCTTTTTATTTTGATACGATTTAAATGTACTAAAACCTTCCGAAATAAATGCTCTACAAAATTGTATAAATACCCCCAATATCCGTCAGCTATTTCTCGGTTTTTTGTGATTTCAACATACAAAAGCTTTCATGAGACTTCATTTTATACTATGTATAGATGTAAACGAAATTATAACTAATTCAGTTCGCCCATAGTACACAACTTCTGCTTATTACAAACAAAAAGAATCAATCCGTGTTACATAACCAAATTAAAAAAATCACTATACAAACATGAACGCAATGGATTCCTAAATCCCTAAGATTTGACGCAGGTAACGTGAGTATGAACCGACCGTGAGCATTCCTATCATGAATATTAAATAACTGGTTTGCTCTGAAAATACATATGGCATACTTTAAGAACTCCCTGTAAAATTTAAAATAAAAAAAGAAATGAGAAATAAAAAAACCCTTAAAGGAATGTTGATTTTTCCTTCTCCCTGTTAAACCATGAAGTTGACATTTACGCTGCTAATAAAATAAAAAAGCAAAGCAAATCTTGCGACGGAGCTCTGTGGCTTATGATTCTTAGTATAGGAAGTGGCTGAGCGCGTTGACCTTGCCTTTCAATTAGAGCCTCACGCTTACTAGGCCAACACAATTGTGGTCTGGCATTGTTTACGTAGGCAAATTTCGGGACACAGCCACTTCTTGCTGCTTGGTAAGTGCCCTTTTAAGGAATTTAGCTACCAACAACTGTATAATTTGATTATTGTTTCTATTACAGCTGTAACGTGGCTGGCCACAAAATGAAATACGAGCAGTAGAACCCTACGTTTTCAGGCCCTCGAGACTTTCTGACTTTCCTACTGCGACACCTCCCCATACATTGTATTATACACAAAAATGTGTGTGTGTGTGTGAGAGAGAGAGAGAGAGATCCATATTAATTTTAATTTGAAGCAGATTACAGGTTCGTCATGGAGAAAAGGCACAAAGAGCAGCACAAACGCAGAAGATTTACAAGGTGCAAAAAATGAACGAAACATTCATCCCTGATCTTATACAACATGATATTCTCATAAATCACACACGTGTAGATGTCCGAGAGGAATTCTTATACTTATTGACCTTATGTTGACCTTTAGACAAGAGAAACGCAGGAATCCTTTAAAAAGAATCTATTTACGTCAGTGATTTATTATCCACCCACTGGGCACGCAGAGTAATCAACGACGCACCATCCCTACAACACTCCATTTGACTCATTAAACAAAAAAAGTGGAATGGATCAGAAAGCAACAGAACTACCCAGAATGAAGCCACTATGGACCAAATCAAGAGAAAAACCCGGGAAATGCTTAAAATTTACATATGCTTTACCAACAAGCGAATAATTATTTATCTGCAATTCTAGTCTAGACAGCTAACAACAATTTTAATTGAATCCAAATTTTGTTGCTGTTGTAGAATGGTTGGGTATGTTAAATACAATCCGTAAGTTAAGACATAAATTTAGAAATAAATTTTACTTTACAAAGGAATTTTTAAAAATTTGTATAAATCTCCGAATTTTTTAGTGTTTCTATTCTTACATAAAAAATAATGGATTTAAAAAAAATATTTTAAAAGGTGGCGAGGAGGGGTTGAATTGAATTAGTTGTCGATATAGTCGAATTAAAAAATAAAAAAAAAACCGATGTGCATTAAAACGTGGTAATGTAACATTTTGCATTCCAAAGGCGCCTGTTTGACGCACATTCCAGACGATACCTCATTTTTTAACTTTAATTATGTTTTTTTTTAAAATTAAAAAAGATTCAAACCTTTGATCCAAACCATAGCTACGGATACTGCTTTGGACTTGATTCATTTATTTTTATTTCATTTTTAAAAACTGCTCTTAATTACGCAGTTGCAATAGCAGGCAAACATACGTTTGATTATGCAATTTTTTAATATAATTAAACTCTCTTGTATATTAATTGGTTATTAAACAATGAAAAATCTTATTGTAAAAGTGCTTTAAAATATTTAGAAAAATAATCAACAAAATTCGAAAAGTATTAATAAAATTAATTTATATTTAAAGCTGTGTAACAACTTTTGTGCATTAATATATTTTCAGATTATTAAGCAAAAATTTAAAGTTTCAAATTAATTTTTAATTCAAAATTTAACTAAAAAACAATGCTCTTCCTTAGTATCCTCATACCACCAAAAAAATAATTTCGTATCTTTACGTCCAACCGTGTATCTTATAAAACTTTAAATGATTTTTTCCACCACACATATAATGTAACTGATATATACGCCATCAAGTTAAAAAGGAAATAGTACTTTCAGTATTACATCAATTGTATTCAGTTATTGTACTAAAAAATAATTAAATATTTTCCAAATCATTAATAATGTGACATCAATCACTAATAATAATAATAATTGTTATTTTACTATCGTTGCTCGAATGTTTTATTAACTAATTTCCTTATAAAACGCTGTTAGATATACTTATGTAAATTCTCATCTCACATTTGAAATTTTTTGAAGTTACATACATGTATCTAGTACGCATGCAATTCATAGTTAAATTACTACAAAATTAATTTCGGCTCTCTTTAATTAGAATGCAGCTAGATTTTATTTTTTAAATATTGCTATTTTTGCCATATCATATTACTCTTTTTACAGAAGTTCTTATTTAAAAAAAGTTTTCAGCTATATAATATTATACGAAGAACACAAAATTTATCTATCCTTATATTTATAATATTTACGCTTTATTATGCAAGTATTTTTTTCTTTCCTTTTTCTCGGAAAGAAACATTTTTAGTTTAATGAAAAGTTGTTACGTATTCATCTATTAGTTTTCAATATTTAAACAATGCTTTTTTATGTTTAAAATTTAAAGAAATATTCACATCTTATTTATTTTTTAGAAATTTGTTATTATTTAAATCTGAAAAATCGTGGAGACTTTACTTTTATATTTTCTGAATCTCTGCTTTAAAAAAATTGCATATAAAGTTATAACTTTTTCTGTATGGACAGAAATAGATTAAACATAACTATGAAACAAAACAATATTATTCAGATTTTAAAGAACTTCAATTGTTTAAGTTAAAGCAAATATTTTAAAACATTCTTATAATTTTTTTTCTGTAAAAATTTTTTAATTAATATTTTTTTTAACTTTTGAAATTTAAATAATAGAAAAATAATAATTGTTTTACTTTATGGACAACTCTTTTTTAAAAGCATTTCTATAATTTATCAGTATAAAAGAATGCGCAGGAAAAAAAAATACTTCGTCAAAACTCAAAAAAATACTTCATCCATAAAATAAAAAAATAAAAAAAATGAACGCCGCCAACACATGGCAAAAAAACTCGCCAAACATATCCGAAAAAGGCAACCATTCCATAACGGATGTGACGTAGCTACCTGCATGGCGTAACCTAAGAACCAAGTAAATAAAGATAAGCAGGGGGAATAAAAAAAAAACCAAAAAGATAAAAATGCCAGTGTAACAACATTCGCCGGGCTGACGAAAAACTAAACAACGAAAAGAACTTAGTAAAGAAGAAAAAAAGAAAAAAGGCCTCGCGTCCCCGTTCGCCTTGTTTACGACGAGCACTTCAAACGAGAAACGGACATTTAAATGGTTGCTCTCGCTGTGCGCGGACGCTCCGTCGGGTTACCCATTTGATTCTATGGGGGACGTGGCAGCAGTGGGGATTTTGCGGCCAGACCCTAGGCCCGGGGTCCTCTGGGCTCCCAGCCGCGCGAGGAGGTGTTTGTTCGGCTCTCCGGATCATGAACTCGCCGAAAAATTTCTAGAAAACGAAACTAAAAAGTTGGAAAAGAGGAATCGGGATCGGTGGAATTTCGATTTCATACAAGGAACACCCTTGGAAGGTGGACGGTTTGCTTGGACACCGGTGTGGAAGGATGCAGCCACAGCGGAGGAAAAAGATGATGCATCCTCATCACCGTCGGAGAAGGATCGTGATGATGATGACTCTGCTTGCGCAGTATCCGCCGATGGAAAACTGTCACAAAAGCTTATTACAGGTAAGGTTTGCGATATGTTGGTGCAGTCAAGTGTTATTCTGTTCGATTTTTGTTTTGATAGTATTCGTGTTTTGGCGACTCAGCGTCTGGGTTGAATTGCAGAAGCTCGTTGTGTTTACATTTCGGTATTGGCGGTTATCGGTTACTGCCACTTGCATTTAGCAATATTTGCTTTTTATTGTGTTTGGATTAGCAGAAAACTGCCGCTATCAGTCTTTTTTCGTGTGTTTGCAAAATATTACGTAGTAATCGTAGAGGAAAACAAATACATTTTGTTGTTTAAAGAATGCTTTGATAGAGGATTTCGGGAGTTAGTTTGAAAATAATTTGCAAGTTTCTCGTAATTTAACAACCGTTAATTATATCTAAATAAATAAAATATTCATTCATTATTTAATTAATCAATTATTTTTATTAAAATGCACTAGAATATTTTCTAAAATATAATAATAAGTTAAAATAGAATTTTTAAAAAAATTGCACTCTAAATTTTCATTATTTTTTTATAAATAATATACACAAAAATTTTTGCACTTATTATAATTTCAAATTATCAGCTGCAAATTTCTATTTAATTTTTTTTTGTTTACATCGTAATTGGGCGCAATATTGTAATCGAAAATCGACATAGAAATGTGAATTCTTATGTCGATTATATGCAGCAATTTTCGTAAAACTTTACAGAAAAAAAACATTTAAAACAGAATGTTTGAAATATTTATTTTCTATTTATACCTAAACTACTGTGAGTGGAATTAGATTTTATTCAGTTAAGCTTTCGAAATGAATATATTAAATTTAAGATTCAAGGTTATTCAAATCCATGGATAGCGTATCATTTATTGTAATGACAACCTATCATCATTACTTTTGTTATATTTAATTACATATATTGCTATACTTCTCTCACTAACTACTTTTTCGAAAACAGATGCGAAATTGTTTTATTTCTTGCCTAATGTTTCCAGGAATTTAATATTTAAGTCTATTGAGATGTGAAAAAATGAGAAGGTCATACGGAAAAGCAGATTTACAGAATACGGAAATCTCTTCGCTATTCTAATAAATGTCATTCTCAATCATGGCAGATATATCCTCATTCGTTGCAGCTATTCATTTTATTTTTATCGCAGATTCTTATTAATCTTTCCTTGTCGTTGCTGTTATAGTTTTTTTAATTATTTTTTTTGTCTCTATCTCGCTCTCTCCTCAGCTGTTTTTATTAAAACGAAAATACTTTCTGCATTTGTATTTTTCTTTGTAAAAGTTTTTATTTTCTTCTGTTAATGAGTAGAATTAGCATAGCAACGAATAATTTAGTATTAAAATAATCATTGTATATTATATAAATAATCCTTCTCCAGGAAACGAATTTTTTTTTAATTCAAGATTTTTTTTAAACTGTCTTGTTTCCACTTTGAAGTTCAGTTTAAATGAAAATGCAAATTTAATTGTGTATCGATGTTATATACCTAACTTGTTTAACTTCTAATTCTAGAGAAAAAAAAACATTAGTTATTCGTTTAAAGTATTGTTTAAAAAATATGCATATCGTCTGAATTAAAATTATAATGCTGTTAAACAATTCATCTACCAATTCACTTAATTTATTAAAAATTAAAATGTTATAATTTTTGTTGGTGATTTAAAAGTGAAGAAGTTTGATACATCCTCTAATTTAAACTTTTATGAGATTATTTATTTTTAATTATTTATAAATAAATAAAAAATATCTTAGCAGCAATCGATTCCAACAGCGGTGAAAATGTAACGATAAATTTATTAATGGTAATTTATCGATCTAGTATTAATTCGATTAGTTGCGTCAATTTCTAAAAAAATTTTCTAATAACCAAAGGTAATTTATATTCTTCAAAATGTGATTCTTGAAATAAAACTATAGTAATTTTAACAAAATATTTCATTATGGAAACTTTTAATGACTGACAACAAATGATGAACAAATGCAAATCAAAATGTTTTTTAATTGAGTCTGTAACAGTTATAAGACGTTTATTAGAGGCTTGATGCGTTAAAAGCATTTTTTATTTCTTGAATTATTCTTGCTCTATATGGTTGTAGTCATTTTGCAAATTGTTAAAAAGCGCATATGAAAAGATATATATTTAAAACTACAATTAAATTATATGCACATTACAAATTCTATGTTGCATACTTATGCAAAGTAAGGCATATAGAGCGGTTTACTTGAAAATTGTTCAATTAAAACCCAAAAACTATTAATTTTACCTTGTGCCTGTACTGTCTAGAGCTTGAGTCTAAGTTGCATGTTAAGGAATAAGATAAAATATTAATTTGGGAATGCTAGTAAAAAAGTGTGAATTTAGCAATTCGTTGTACAATATATGAAAAAATTAAAGAACCATCTTGCAGATTTGATATTATTTTTGTTTCCTTATTAAATATTGTCGATATATGCTGTCACTAGAAAACAATCCTTTTGGTCGTTTTCGATCAGGGCAATATTGCTCAGCAATTAATTAGATCTTTGTCTAAGACCATGCAACTTTAGAAAACATAGAGAGAGCTCTTAATAGCTTTTCCGATATTTTGAAAATTAATTTATTTTGTACTTTTCATTAATAATAAAAACCGCTCAATCTGCGTTGAAATGGATATCAAGTATTGTTTAAATTAATTTTTAAACATTATTATAGTTATATTCTTAATTTATTACCAGACGCGAATTTTATATTATGTTCTTTTATAATTCTTAAAAAAAGTGCTTCCTGTGTAATCTTAAAAATAAAAGTTCAATACTATCATACAATATTATTTAGACTGTGTTAAAAAATTTCTGATATTTATTTTTAATACAAAGTTTTAAATTGGCTTGAATTTGTAACTGAGCCTTTTTTTTTTTCGTAAAATACTGAAATTCAATTTTTTTCGAAAGTGATATACAATAACGTGCTTTATGATTTGTTAAAATTTTCTCTTAAAACCACTTATATACTAATTACATTACAATCTTAAAAATTAATGTTTTTGATGTTTGAGCACCCGAAAAATGAGTAACCATTATGCTTCTTGAAGGCTTCGACCAACTCTGATCCCCATACGTTTAATATTAAAATCTAAAATTATTCACAAGATATTAAATTAAAATTCTTATCATGATATGAGTAAGAAAAAGACTGGCAAACCATTTTTAAGTGTTAGTCAGGAACCTCGTCGTAAAGCTGCTCATTTGAGATAATTGTGGCGGCCTTATTATTTGCTGCATAGCATAAATTGAATAGTATTAAGGAGTTCATTCAGAATGCATTCATTAATACTAAAGAATAACTTATTTCATAAAGATAAAATCATAAAAAGGAAATAAGCAAGTGTTTCAATTTTGAACTCTAACCATTAGCAGATTTCGGTATTTAGTGGTCCTGGCCACCGATTTTTCGAGATGCTTGCGCATATAATAAAATTTTTATCTTTCTCGTACGGATTTTTGTTGACGCCAAAAACCTCATCCCAAAAACAACATCATGTTCTGACATTATAATGGATGTGAACATGCCCAATTATTCTGTCTTGTTAATATTATCCTAATTCTACGCATTTCATGGAATATGAATTTTTAACGAACTGATTTATTTGGCAAGAAGATAACAGCAATGACCTTTGCGTTTTTTCCCTCCAGAGCATAATGCCGCTAAGAAGCTACCTAGCCGGAAATCTGCTACTGATTCTAATGTGTCAATCTTATGATAATTCCGTATATATTTCTGAACCATAATATAAATAGTTCGTTTATGCAGCACTTTATATAAATGAAATATTTAATTTCATTTAATTTTAAATGCTTTTTTTAATTTTATTTAATTTACCTCCACTAATATAATTAAACTGATACACTTCTCTAAATTTCAAACCTAAATACTGTAGATAATTTTTAAAAATGAGAGGAGTTTCAAATTCGGACAAAAAAACTATAAATTTCGGACATAAAATGACACTTATTATTACTCGAAACAAAAAAAAATCGTGTAAAATTCAATGATAATCAAAGAATTTAAAATATTGAATCAGCATTATTCTCTAAAACTGAATGGTCGTACTTTTTATACAGCGAAGTTTAATAACAGAAATTCTTTATTGATTGTTTTATTATTTAAATCCCCCGCTAACTTTCTCATTTTTATTTCAACATTCTCCAACTTAATACAGTATCCTTTTTATTGATTTGATTATTTAAAATAAAAAAAAATTATTTGGTTTTATATATTTAGTTTTTTTTAATTATTTTATTTTATCTTAGAGAGAAAACTGGTTACTGTTGCTCTTTATCAAAACTGTCCTGATATTAAAATAGCTGGTTCCTTTAATATAATATATATAAAAGTAATATACCTGTGGTTTTATTTTTTTATAGTGTAAAATAGTAAAATTAAAACGCAGTAAAATGCCCTATTAATAGAGTTCCTATTGTTAGCTATACAGAATTACCGAAATTTCGGAACTTATCATCATCTAAATTTTAAATCCTGTTAACTTCTTTAAGATAACATTCAGCATTAATTTATATTATGCATTGTAAATGTCTTCAAAAATTTGTAAATTAAAAAAAATTGAATTTTTTGAAGTTTCACATGTTTTTGGCTGATATTTGTTTAACTATGAACTTGGGGGTGGTACAAGAAACAATGATTTAATAAGACGCCGTTAGTTTGATTCCTACAGTATATGTATTCCAGCAAAATCTGCTATCAGAAAGTTTTTTATGTCTTGCTATTCCGGATTTAAAAAAGATTTTTTACATTTTTTAAAATATATTCCCTCAAAAATCATGTATCAAATCCTTGTTATTCTCAGTGAAAAGCAGATTTATAATATTACTTATAATAAGAGTTAAGATATTTCGATAATACTAAAAATAGGTGGGAAAAAAGTGCGTTGAATATTTTTTTTTTCTATACCACCGCTGGATTGCAAGTTAATAGATAAATAACCCTATCTCTGAAGCTCCTACTCGAGCGTTATGAAAGCTATGCCTGCTAAAACAAATAAAAAAAAAGCGGAAAAAAAACAAGCCAAGGCCGCGTCCCTGGAAGCATTTTGCAAGCTCGCAAGCAGTAATAAATTTAATCAAAAGCGATAAAAAAATAGAAAGAAAAAAAAGCGGAAAAATACACAATGCTACGCTGCCAGCACGTAGATCTGCAGAGAATAACGTATTTCCAATTCCATTCGTCAATATTGAAAAGTCAACTGAACACGAACACTTGTTCCTTGAATCAAAAATAAAATCAAAAAATTCTATCTATATAATGTATATTTGTGTGTCGCATTGAAACGTGACCCGTTCAATGTCGAGACACTAAATAAATGGGGTCCCGATTTTTCTAGACTTCCGCGTTCTAAACTTTATTCAGTCCACCCACTTATACACAACTCTGATAAAGAAATAAAAAAAAGAAGAACATCGTTCGATATTCTTTCGAAGTTGTTTACCAGCCTCCCCATTTTTTTTTTTTTTAAATTCATAATTGCTCTATTCAAATATCAGAGGTTTGTCTCCTTCTCTTGGTGACTAGACCGCGTCTCGTTAGCGTCCTGTTTTGGTCGCATTTCGGTATCGGCTGATTTCGGCTTAGCTGTTTTTACAAAGCTGCTGTCATACGCCATCTCCCATTTTGAGAGTGACATTTTATCTCTTTATTTGTTGCTGTGATTTCGGATCATATGGATGAGGTGTACGTGCCTTCTTATCTTTTTCGTTCCAGCTTATCTACACACACATATTTTTTTTCTGGGAAAGAAGGGATTAAATACGAGACGGTTTATACTTTTAATGGTAGATATAATTACCGAAAAATTGCTTTGCTTGGCTCTCACTGAACTCGAACTGAATTTAAATTAATAATTTTAAAATAAAGATGAAAAAGAAATCAGCATTGCATATTTCAATGCATCATATCAGAACATCATTTCTTGAACGGCCAAGCACCACGCGCTCATGCGAGTTAAATCATATTTTTATTCATTTTAATGGTTTCATTGAATGAGTCAGTTTAGTACTGAAAACGATCCAAAAACTTTGTCTCGCATTTATTCTTTAAAAAAGTATCACATTTCCTATTTATTTCATTTCATACAATCACGTGCTCAAAATAACATTTTTCTAGGTTTTAATGCTGTAGTCATTAACTTATTTTTTTATCAGAGCTTTTGTAAATGCAATAGCAACGCGTTATTAAAAGCTGATTTTTTTTGAGATGCTCGTTCAGATAATAAAATTTCAATTTTTTGCCTACGGGTTTTTGTTGACGCCAAAAACCTCATCCCCAAAACAACATCATATTCTGACATGATAAAAATAAACTATCCTTATCTTCTATTAGTATAGAAAAAGCATCATATCGTGTAAGAAAGAAAGCCCGAAAAATGCAAAACATTTTAAATCAAATAAATTTTTTTTTAAATTATTCCAAGGTATATATTTTCTCCTTTCAAAGTATATATGTGTCATATTTCGTAGTTTTGTTCAAAGGACCTATCCTTCTAGTACACTCGCACACACATTCGTTTTTATGAATAGTTAAGATGAACTTTTAATTTTAACTGGTAGTTTTAAAGATATTAAATTCTATTGAAAAGGATAGCACAAAAGCTGTAGCCCGAAACCATTAAAAAATTTTCTCTGGGGGAACAAATATTATATTTTCTAAATACTTTGTAGGTGCTTTTATTCCGTCGTCTTTTTGTGTGATTTTTATTTTTGTTGCTAATATGGTATGCAAAAATCGCCAGTGACTCAAACGTTTAAGCTTTTATTAATATGAAGAGGTCAGAGATATCACTTTCATCTGTCATTTAACTATAACTATCGTTTAAAAAATAATATGAAATTTTAGCATCTTGCAGTCGTATCAAATTAAAGTTAATAAATAATTATCTAATATTTAGTAAGACTTAATCACAATATTAGTGCCCACTAAATGGACTAAGGTTGTCTGTAATTGTCGAAGAAATAAACTTCATACATTTCATTATAACTAAAATCCATTTACAGTTTAATATTTCGCTGCATAATCAATCTGTTTTTTTTTAACTTTTTATTCAGTTAATTTGCTTCTACCCTTTTGATTCGAATGTCCGTCATGTAATCAAAAATTTCACTCTTTGTTGGATTGTCAAAATTATTCATCGAACTTGAAGGGGGGCCTGTGCATTCTGTTGAGCATAAGACTACAAATTATAAACAATGGTCAAATGTGCCATTTTTTTAAGCCAAATATGATGTAAGGATGAAAAAAATAATGCCATATTTTAGCCTTGCTTTTACTTAGTAAGATACTGTTGACATATTTGAATTTAAAAAATTATGCTCAGGTCGCTCACTAATCTTGCTATGCGAATACAGTGGTAATATCGACATTTGTATGGTATATTTTGAATGTGAAAATTGCAGCTATGCAATCCCATTGTATTGTATTCACCAATCGTATTTTTTTTATTTATTTCGAAATAATAAAAGGCACGCCACTGTACTAGGAAATTGAATAGACGAATGCACGATCGAACTTTTTCCGTAACTACCATATGTGTAAAATGAGAAATATTTCCTGAAAACGAACGAACGAGCGAGCGAAAAACCAGCCGTGCCTTTTTTTCCATTTTGTGAAGGTATTGGTTGATCCGACATCGCTATCTTTAGATAAAAACGCGCTGAGGGTCTATTCTTGGCATGGTGCCAAACTCTCCCTCGCTGCCTCTGGATGCTCCAAATAAACAAGCCATCCGTGTTGACGAAATGCACCTGCAATGATCAAGGCGCACGTGCTCCTCAACGGATTTTTTTTTTTAAGTTATTGCTGTTGCCTTTTTTTGCTTTATTATTTTCCGCAACTGCGCGTTCAGAATTGAAATTTTGCGTAAAATGTTGGTGGAATTTGTGTGGAAAAATTACTTGCTTTTCTAAAAAAAAAAAAAGAAAGAAAGAAAGAAAGAGTATAGGAGGCCTGTTTTGGGTTGTAACATCTCATAATTTCGAACTGATTTGTTACAAATGTGCAAATAATATCTTAATCTATGGCAGCTGTAAAGAAATACAATAAAAATGAATTATTTCGTAAATTTATATAGTTTTTTGAAGTCTAGTTTGATACTATTTACTGCTTTTTATTCTAAGTATTGAAGAATAATTATGACTAAAATCGTATTTTAGTTTTTACAATCACATTTTACGACGGGTTTCACAGTTTAAGGTGAAAAATATTCTAGTAATTATTTTTTACGATCATTATTGTCCTTTGGTATTTGAAACCCAAGTCATAATTATGGAGTGAGATTAATCTCCTGGAACAAAAAATGTTTAAGTAAATAAAATCTTTAATTTTTAAAACAAGGAAAATGAGAAATAAGTGCATTAATTTGTTTCTCTCTTACTAACGTTTTTCTTGTGGATTTGAATACAATAAGTTTGCCAACCGTCAAAATAACAAATTTTTATCCATAAGTCGTAACCTGGAAATACGCCCAGTTGTCTAATCTTCAATGTGGTTACATATTTAAGTGGTAAATGCAATTTGCATTCAAAATTGTTACTAGCCGCCTCCGGCTACCCACTCCACTCCACTTTATAATGACATTCATTTATCCCAACTTTATAATGACATTAATTTAGAAATGTCAATCAATTTTGGTGAACTAATCGCATCACTCACAATGAAATTACAGTTTTAAATTATACTTGCATGATAAACTGAAGGATTTTCTTGAGAAGCTACTGCACTCGAAGTAGCGACATTATTTGGTGAAATTGGACCAATTTTTAAGGATAAAGACTATGTCAATGTTTTATTTTGCGATTCTTGAAAATATTAGATGGGATGTGGGAAGTACTTATGATTTATCTGATGATCATAAGCTTACTTATGAAATAAAAATTCTTACAATCGATTCCGTATTTGGAGCTGTAAATTTTCGTTGTGGAGTTACCCCCCCCCCCACTCAGAAAAATAAAAAATAAAGAGTGAAATATAATTTTAGAGGTTTCTCTCAAAAACTGGTGAAGTGGACAAGCGACTATTGATATCATATCTAAAGATCATGAGTTTCTATATGAAATAAAAAGTGGCGAAGTCGGTGCAGTAATTGAAGATGTAAATTTTCGTTATGGAGTCCCCCACCTCCAAAAAACCAAGACTGAACAGTGAAATAGAATATTAAAGATTTCTCTCAA
Source organism: Argiope argentata (assembly GCA_026289955.1). Lineage (NCBI taxonomy): Eukaryota > Metazoa > Arthropoda > Arachnida > Araneae > Araneidae > Argiope > Argiope argentata. Next base: position 645,293 of record JAOUZG010019564.1, read on the forward strand.
AAACTGGAGAAAGGATCAGACGACGATTGATGTCATATCTGGGGATCATGAGTTTTCCAATGAAATAAAAAGTGGCAACATCGATGCAATGATTGAAGCTGGAAGACTCTATCGTAGTATTTTTCTGATCGAAAATTTCAATAAAGTTATGGTTTTGATACTATTTCTTTGAAATTATTGGAGGATAATTGGTCATTCATGATATATCTCGGGGTCATGAGCCTTCAAATGAAGCAAAAATTATAGAAATCGGATCAATGATGGGGTTGCGGATCAGGTTGTTTACATCTCTCAATTATTTTAAATATATGGCTAATTAGCTAGAGGGGAAAAATAAGAGATATCTCCTCTATTTCTTCGTTTATTCCCTCTTCAAAAACATATTACTGGAATAATTATATCCCTTGATTTATTTTTTTAAAATTACAATGATTTAAACCTGTTGAATTAGCCCTTTGTTGATTAGTTCTGTTTCACAAATGTGGCCGATGATAGTTTAAACACAGTGAACAGAAATTAAAATGCAAATAATGAGCTTGAAATGAGGTCGCGTATCCTCTGACGAATAACTTCCTGCACACAGAACGTGGCAAAGCTTTTGTAGGGACTTTTAAATTTTCCACTTCGTCATCGTCATCGTCATCATCATCCACAGCAGCTACTGTATGAATCCAGCTGTGAATCGGGGTCATTCGATGATTAAAGCACTTGGAAAAAGAAAGGAAAAAGTGTTTTTGTCAGAATGGATTCATAACACGAAATGCGATTTTATTGCGTCACTTTCACTTGTCATCGGGACTTCGCCAGAAAAACGCGACTCTGACGTAATTTTCACCGCATCCGTTAATTGGATGTAGTGCTGTGACGTACGACGGCCTATAGACTTCCAGGATATGCTACATCCTTTTTCAAACGGCCAGAGTGTCCTTTAAAAAAATTGGACACTTTTCTTTTATGTTCGAATGGGGAGGTGGCTATGAATTTAGTTCAATTTCACTTATCCGTTCATTTTTTTTTCCCGTCATAGTGAAGCCATCCTGCTAGACCATCCCTATATATATTATTTCTGAAATTTACTCTAATTCCTCTATTCACTGACTTTTCTTTTATTATTTTGTTAAAAGATTCAGTTGTGATATCTGATTGATGCATTCTTATTCTAAATTAAAATTGCCGTGGAAAGTGATTTTCACCAGGACAGTTTCTTTGAGAATGGAACCGGGGATCTTGACTAACCAAAAGTTAATTATTTCATAAAATTTTAAAAAAAATTGTGAACAAATATGTAATTTAATGTAAAAAAATGATTTAAACAATAAACTGGTTAATTAAAAAATGTTTTTGAGGATATAGAAAAAAAAATTTAAATCATAAACAATATATTTTGTATTTACTTTTACATTTACCTTCTATAGATTGTTTAATACATATTAATCATATTAAAATAGTTCTATTGCTTTTGCAGTAAAAGCCCGAAAGAAAAACTGCTTAAAGTTTTAATTTTCTTAAAATCTAATCAAATGTCTTTTTTAAAAAAAAAATATGAATTACTTACTAAAAAGTAGAAAAATGGAAGAATTCAGAAAATTTCATTCCAATTCAACACCGAAAAACTAATAAAACCGAGATGACTAGTTGAAAAATCTGGGAAAATAATTCATTTTTATACGCTTATACTAAAAATATCTTTATTTATCTAACTTCTTTTTTAAAAAAATGTCAGTTCCGTGGTAAAATTTAGAACAATTCGAAGTATTGAGTTCAAATTGAGTGCACTTTTTCGTTTGCTAAACAATTTATATAACTAAAAAGCATTATAATGCAAAAGCAAAAATTTACTTTTATAAAAATTCTTGCCTGCATTATCTGTTACAAGCGATACAGAAATCAGCTTTTATCATTATTAGCCTTTTGCAACCTGACAGACCAAAAATATAGACTGATAAATTACAATGGTTAACTATTTCGATCATAGACGATAGACGAACAGTACATTTGATGGAACTTAACTCTACAGATAATTTACAAAATAGGCCAAAACGGCCTATTTTGTAAATTGTAGTATCCTATGTGAAATATTCTGGAACGATATTTTACTTTGATTAACTTAATTAGTAAGGTTAAAAGTGGATATATCAAATAGATAAACGTTTCCTTATCAAGAAACCCGAAAGCTTAAAATTGGCCTTGTAATTTTTAACCGTGATCTGATATCGATGGCGACACCTAAGTTCCTATACCCATTTCCGACTTCCATATTTCACCAGCCTCAGAAAGCGGTAAATTTTTAGTCTCTGAAATAAGAATTGTTGTTCGATGATTTATTATTATTATTTTTAATAAACCGAATTCGCGAAACTTAAAATAGAAAATGTCATTTTAAAATTGTGTAACTATAAAAGTTATGCCGGCTTTTCTGGCACAGAGGTAGCGCGTCTTCCTCGTGTTCTGGGAGTCCCGGGTCCGAATCCCGGTTCGGACATGGTTGTTCTTTTATGTGCTATCTGTGAGATGTGTGACTGTGCCCCCCTGTAATAAGGGGCTGTGCCAGCAAATGTGGTTAGTGTGTAGCTAAGTCGTACTCTTGGCCCTAGTTGGCGCTACTTCAAAAACAAGAGACGCCCCTTTCGGCTTAAATCTGCTGCTGTATCGGCGGGGGGCTTGTCCATGGTAAGTGCCATAAGTAACAACAACAACATAAAAGTTATAAAAATCTCTATTTTTTAAGTGTTCTCATGAGTAATATTATTTTAATTTGGTAAACGTAATTGCACAAACTACCTAATATTTAAATTTGCATTCTTATATAAGGAGTCCATTTTTACTAAGATATGCAATGTAATTCAAAAATAAATTTAACATAGTAATTAATATAAATTAATGTGAATTGGGGGTTTTTTCTGTGATTTTCATTATTTGCCTTACATATAATGCTAAGTATAACCCCAAAGACGCCATGACAAAGTCTGCAGCATGAAAATATTGACTTTCATCGACTTGTGTATCTATCATTCCACCACAACAGTGACGTTATGCGCTGGGCATCACGGAAATAATCGAAATAGTGACGTTTCTGTGTAGATTTCTCCGAATAAGGACGAAATTTCTGCGTATCCTATTCTTGGGGAAATTCAGGAAAGCAGGAAAACAAATGATCACACGCTTTTTGATCGTGAGTTTTGGGTCCGTGAGTATGCGCAGCTGTCTCAATCAAGAGTTCGTGATCGCGCCTTAAAAAATTACACCTGCGCAATCGCCATTGCGCTACCGATGCGCGTCGAAATTAATGTATCACTTACCTGCTGTTATCACCTTTTTCCTGGACATTCCGTGGAAAAAGCAGATTTTCTTCGAAAAAGTTTTCATGTTTCAGTTCCTGCAAAAATCATTAAGATTTTAATCGCAATTTGTTTGTTCATGTTATTTAGTTTTCAATTCTTAGTAATTTATTTTCCTGAAAATAACGTTTACTAAATATCGTGCACATATGCAACACGTTCAGCATGACTTGGTATAATATTAATAAAACCTTATCCTCTATTTCACGTCACTAAGTTATATGAAATATCATTGCATTGCCATGTGTGATTCTGAATAGTGCTTTTTACTCTTAATTGTTTGTTCGAATGAAAAATTTTACTTTAAAATAAAATTTAGGAGAGAATTACTGTTGTAGTTAGGATAATATATTAAAATATTTTAAAACAGATAATCACTGAAAAAGGATTTTAAAATTATTAAAAGGGTATGTTATTGAAATTATGCTTTTGCCTTATGAATGTTCAGTTATGCAGCATGTTGCAGTTGATTCAATTTTGGAACTATTTTTTGAATTTATTTATTACTATTACAAACTGTACCTAACTGTATATGAATATCCATTCAAAATTTTCGCAGCTATTTATAATCAGAAGAACAGAACGCTACAAACAAAGATATACTTTTTCAATTTCAATATCTTATAATGAATATTTTTAGCTATTATGATTTCAAAAATTCAGCAGCTGAAACTAAAGTAAAAATTTCAAAATTAAAGCCCTAACAGCTTTTTGGACCGTTTATTAATCTATTCTGTTGATTTCTGGATATAAGTAAATAACCTATCTGATGTGTAATCTTTACTACATATATATGCTTTGAATTGCTATTAATTTGTACCGTTTCAAGAAAATATGAGAGCAAACATGTAAAGAAATTGATATTTATTTATTAGAATTTATGTAGCGTCAGAATCACATGGCCTACGTCACTGTATATATTTCATCAAACCACATGTGGTCATAGGATGTATTGTGAGACGTTACATCCTCTTAATAGATGCGCAATTGATATATTTCAAGTGATCAGTATAAAGCATATGTAAAGGGATTGGTGTCAATCGAGTACATTAAAATCAATGTCTCTTCAGTCACGTGACAAGCATCACTGTATATATTTCATCAAATCTCATATAGTCTTACAAGGTATTTTTAGACGACACATCCTCTTATTAGATATGTAATTGTTATATTTCACATGAGCATAAGTAGACAGTAATGTATATATTTTAGAAGGTTTGTCGACTCCTCCATTAAAAAGTCAGTAGTGTAATAAAGGTAAGCAGTACCTGGAACATAATATTAACTTCCCCACCCTAATAGGGCCTAGATGGCCTGGTGGTAAGGTCTCGGCTTGTGAGCCGTAAGGTTTCAAGTTCAAGACCCAATTCCACCGAAAAGCCGTCGTGTAAGGGGATCAGTTGCCCTTTAAATCTGTTATCGCCAAACATCCTTCCACCGGTATGGTGTGGAGAGGGGGGTGCCAGTTCAAATGTCGTCCTCGTCATCTGACTGTGGTTTAAAGTTACAAGATCCGTTCCAGATGATCGGGTTGGAAGGAGGGTCGCGGTGACCTGGTGGTAAGGTCTGGGCTCGTGAACCATAGGTTACAGTTTTGAGATCCGATTTCCCCGGAATAACTGTCGTGTAAGAGGGTCTGTTACACGTCAAATCCGTCAGGGCCAAAAGCCCTTCCCCTGGTATGATGTGGCGTGGAGAAGATTGGCCACCAACTCGAGTGTCGTCCTTATCGTTTGACTGCAGTTCAAAATTACGAGATCCCTCCCAAAATAGCCCTAGTGTTGCTTTACAACAGGACTTTAATAAAACTAAACTAAACCCCACCCTAGTAATCATAAGTGGATTAGCAAATATCAGTGTGCATCAAAGCTCGGCATTAATTTTTGTTCAAATCATCATATTTAAAATTCCCTAACATTCTATTCCACCTACCCACCCCCTTCTTCCTTCTTCGCCACGCCACTGCTCAAAAGCTTTGTTTAAAATTGATTCGAAGGACTTTATTTCAAAGACAAAAGCCATTCTTCTTTCTTTTTTTCATCGTGATCTCATTGTGCTTGACAAATAAAGGTCTCAGTTTCCGTTCAATAACCCAAATCGCGCATTGACATGAAAATGACCCTTTTCTCACTTCCGTCTTGTGAAATATGTAAACACATTTCACTGCTTTATCGGAACTGGGTTACGCCTTCGGTTATCAAAACGGGACGTTTTTGATAAGCTTCGCATAGTGAGTATCCCGAATTCCGCTGGCGCTTTTTAAATATAGATAGCACTGTGTGTCTAAATCGTAAACAAATAAAAAGGATAAAGAAAAAAAAAGCTCTCTGTCTTGATTTGTCATTGCTTCCTCCGTTCTTTTGTTAAAGTGTCATGTGTATTTACTTAGAGATATGGCATGTCAATTCCTTTAAAGAACTTTGTTTTTTTTTTAAATAAGATGAAAAAATTCTTTGCTAATAATTCGATCGGTTAAGTAATAAAAGCGTAGGTTTTCAGGATCTCTCTGTGTGTGTATGTGTGCTTTATTTAATATACAGATAATATGAAACAGAATAGATGAAATTTTAATTCTTTGCACTCGGAAGAGTAATCTCATGCATAATTATTCACCGAATGCAAGAGCTTGTTTATTGTTTAAAAAAATAAATATGTATATAATTGTTTTAAATTGAATTTGCCTGAAGAATTAATCTGTTGTTGTTGTTACTAATGGCACTTGCCATGCACAAGCGCGCTGACGGCCGTCAGCGATTTTAAGCCGAATGAGCGTCTCTTGTGTTTGAAGTAGCGCCAAGAGTACGACTTAGCTTCACACTCATCACATTCGCTTGCACAGCCCTTTTTTCCAGAGGGGGGGGGCACATTCACTCACCTCACAGATCCCAGAACAACCATGCCCTAACCGGGACTCGAACCCGGGAAGCTCAGATCACTAGGAAGATGCTCTACCTCTGAGTTAGAACGCCGGCAAAATTAATCTACATCTTTTTTACCATTCTGTAAGCGTTTTTAACAATCAAAATTTAAAAATAAATAGATAAAACATCACAAAGATTCAACGTCTTGAATGGTGAGTGAGAGGGCCCCGTTTGAGGAGAAAGGGTTAATATGTCTTATTATCATGAAAACAAATAAAATTACCTTGTGGCTGAATTAATCTTTATTATTATTATTATTATTATACTTCTCAATAGTATGGAAAGACAAAAAATTGTGAATCAAAATATTCTTTTATTTAGAATAGATGTAAAAGATTTTTTATTTAATTTTCAATTAAATTAAAATAATTTTTACGATTTTTCGTATTGACTTATTTGATTAAAAATAATTTAATTTAGGATCAACCTGTTATTTTCTTTTGTTTCAAAAAATTAGATGTGTGACCTTAAAAAAGTAATAATCGTATCGATTAAAATGATGTCACATTGACAAAAGTAACTACGCATGTCAAATACATGTATTACATTTTACTCCCATGATATAGCATCAAACCTGTTTCTTACTACAAAATACATACGGATTTTTAACCACTTAACTGTTTTATTTTCTTTACTATCTAATAAGATGACATCTATTTTAGGAATATTTTCTTATTTTGTTTCAAATGAAAATCCATTGAATGCATTACTTATATTCGAAGTAATTTTCATATTGAATTATAATCATTATGAATGTTTTATTTTTAGCTTGCAAGTATCAAAATTCAATAAATCGATGCACGTACGGCATACGGGCAAAACTAGAAAGCGGTTAAAATAAATTGATACAGCTCACCTATTTCATATAATGCGAGCACGGTTTGATCCGTTGTAAAAAGATGCAATTTTTTGTTTAAAAAATAGAATTTTAAAAAAAACTATTCTTTTTAGGCATTAAGTTATTGAATTTTTTAAATCTTTTCTATTGAGTAAATAGTTTTTTTTTTTCGTAAATTGTTTTTTCCCCCTTTGCTTTTACAAGGACTCTATGGTGCTCTTTATTTGTTCAGTATTTTTGGTGAATATTTATTGCTTGTAAATTCCCCATTTGTTTTCAGATAACAGCTGTATACCGAATTGGTTTTCTCATTTTATGGTATTACATTCATGATTTTTTTTTCAATGGCAATTATTAAGTAATGGGACCTTTAAAAAATTGTTATTTAATATCCTTCAGCAGAACAATGCTCTGTACGGTTTGTAGCAGCTTTATTTTCGCATTCATTATGAAACACGCGCTACCGAATCCCAAACAAAAACAACCACTGTTCCATCACTCTTGCTTTCATTATTATAGTGCACTTTTATTTATTTTCTTACTCTTTTTTTTATCCCCTCTGTTAACCGGTCAAACATCTTTCATATCGCTTAGAACAAGTTTCAACTTGGAACGTAAACACACGAAATTTTTGTTCTCAAACAATGAATCCTCTATATCTTTTCTTAAAAACACTAACCCTAAGAAGAAAAGAACATCAGCATCACGCATTCGAAAGTAAAAGAGCGAAAGACAGAAAAAAAAATCGCCTGCGGTCTTCTAGTCCTATCACGCGAAGTGTCTTCGCTCGAGCAAGAAAAATTAGATTGGACCCTCCCCCCCCCCCTTTTATTTTTTTATATCCCCCAAGAACATTTTCAACAGAATCATCAGGTGGGTTGTTCACCTGATTTCGAGATGTTTTCGGATGGCGATGTCCGTATCACCTTGACCCTATGAACTAGAAAACCGGTTTTCTGGTAATCACTTTTTTTATATGCATTTCATTGTTGGGGTTTTTATTTATTTATTTATTTACTGATTTTTTTTATATGTATTTATTTCACGTCGTTCTTTGAGTAAGCTGGTGGATCCGGAATAGATACTACATAATACACCAGGAACATTTAAATGAATAATGTACAGTAATTATATGTTTCAGTTTTTTTACGTATACGCCTTTGGAGTTGAGCGTCATTTTTCTTCTGCCTGTTTCGGTTTGGAGATTGTCAGAAAGGGTTGTTCTGAATTTTTATCTTTCTATCTCGATGATGTAATGCAAAACATGTTTGGAGTTCATTTTTTTATTAAATTACAAGCGTTTTTAGTAGATATTCGTAAATTATTTATTATTCGTAGTATTTTACCACAATTCGATTGTAAATTCTGTAGTATCGTTAGGCATGAGTTGTTTCAAACATAGAAAATATTTAAAAACTGCTTAATGATAACGATGAATGCGATTATAGAGGGAAAGTTGCACGTTTAAAGCTCTATATTTTTGTACAAAATCTTAATTCATTTCAGAAATTTAATTTTCCGCATAATAAATTTCTGTAATAGTTTAATGAAAATAGTTGAATGTGTTTGAAAAGTGCTGTAAAAGAGAGAGAATTAAAATATAGTTTAGGCCTATAGAATTGAAATGCGCTCGAAACATTTGTTTATTTTTAATATATAAAACTTTATAATATAGAATACAATATTTTTTAAATATTTTAAGTTCCAGTATTTAAAAGTAGCTTTCTGTAAATTAGGAAATGGAATGTATGTTGCACATAATTTTTAAGCTATAGATGTACTGAAAATTCATAACTATCAAAGAATCTTATAATTTTGTGAAATTTATTTGCATTTTATTAGAAATTAATATAATCTTCCAACAAGAGAGTGAGACTTTCCGCGTTGAACAGCAACAAAATTTCGAGCTAATTTTCGTGCATAGAACCATAAGAGTAACAATAATTTGGATTAACATAAATTGATGAAATGTTTTTTGACCTAAAAACGTACACCTAAAAATATTCCACTTTCCATGATCCCTGGCTTAACCGGCGAATTTACTAACCATAAAAAAATAAGTATAGTAATTATCAAACAATACGACATCAACATTTTGATGAATCTCCATTTTTCTGATATCCCTGATAACGAAAATTATGTTTGAAATCATCTCTATCAGCCTGTGATCCGATGTTTCAAAAAGGTAGAGCATAGAAGGAGGATAATTAGAACGTAGTCTTTAAACAAAAGTACAAATAATTTTAATTTTGGTATACCAAATGCCGATTCTTCGAGGCAACTACTTATTCTTACCTTTTGAGTAAATTTATTGTTAAAAATAAAACTGAACAAATATTAATAATTCATATAACTTTTATCTTGAATTATTATTAGAAAAAGGATGTCTTATTCTATCTATGTGAGTCATATTATAGTATTTGTATTTTATCAAAGCATTTCAGTTTAATTATTGACAATTTCTTACGATACAATTATGATCTGATATGGATTTACATAAGCAATTAGCGTTGAATATCAATATTTAGAGGATTCGTGTATGTTTTCAGCAAAGACTCGTTGCTTTAATTATTAGGAATGCAGTAGAATAACTACAAAATATCTTTAACATAAATGCAGTTAAACTCAAGATTTATCCTTGGAATTAGATGGCATGAGAATTAGAGTTAAGCATATTTCATGAATAATTAACAAAACGATCGGAAGGAGGCACAAATGCCGATTTGTTAATAGTAGTGAGTCTAAATATACCATTATGACTTTATAAAAGTAGCTTTATGTGCTTACAAATTTGCTAAATTCCCTTTTTATGGAATTTTTTTTATTTAATGTCTTTAAAAAAAATTTAATTTAATTTTCATGACAACATTTTGCCACAGATGAGTAACTGTGAGTAACTTGTGCCTGTAAAAAACTGAACGGATAAAACTAAAAAAAAGTGAAGAAATGCATTGGATATTTAAGAGCTTGTTATTTTAACTAAAACGATTTCAAAATTTTAAAAACGCTGCAATGAAGTAGCCGTAAAGGGAAAAGGAGATCTAGGGGATACGAGGGAAGTGTATATCACTGTTTGGATAGTCGAAAAAGAAAAACCGCTCGCAAAAAGAAAAACCGCTTTTGGAAGTCTAAATAAGCATTAGGTTGTTTATTTAGAATTTTAAAGCAAAAATAAAAGAATATATTAGATCCATATAGCTATTTATTCATGCTACGACAGAAAAATATAACCATAATTTCATAAGTAATTAAAGAAGTCAGTATAAGCAAAAATATATTTATTTAATGTCTTCTATTGGAGATTATAATACTTGATTAGGTTTAATAAACGTGTTATTTATGTAAATTAAAGTGTAATTTTTCAAACTTTTAAATAGGTGTTTTAAGGCATTATAATATGCCATATTGCAAATCCACCCCGAAAACTACAAAATTATTTTTCAGTTATTTCATTATTGGCATGAAAATATCATATTTTTTAACTATTTTTTTAATGCATGTACAATTAACGCGTAAACACTCGAAGTGGGATTTTGTATCCAACTATTGTAATCCTTCATCATTGAAGTGTATACCAACCTTTTAATACGAAAAGGAAGCAATAACTTCTGTTACACTTAAGATCGGAAAAAAAATTATAACTTTTAGTACATGAATTATACTCTCTTTTTTAAAAAATTATGCGAATCATCTGGGTTGGAATAAAAAATTAAAAATTGCTTAAGAAACATCCAGTAGCGCCGTTACTTGCGCATAAAAACATCGTAACTATTTTCTCTTTGAAAAAAAAGAAGTGGAAACAAAAAATAAACTGAAATAATAAAATATGCGCACAATTCATGCTTGAGCATTTGAGTTGCATTTTTGTATCTAACCTCTACACACTTGCAATTCGTCTTCAGTAACCCTGCACCGTCAGAGGTCGAGTGTAACAGCATCTGTAAAAGAAAAAAAAAACGAAAAAAGAGCATATGATTCCCCACCTTCTCCTATTCATCACAGCCTTATAATTTCATACTCATTATCAATAATTCCACCAAACGCTCTAGGGGGAATCCATTACACAATCATACGAATTCACGCCTACCGTCCCTTCCCCCCTTAGTACAGCTCTTCCCCCCACACGCCACTTATACGATCCATTCTTAAGAACTTATAAAAGCTGCTGCTAAGATGAAGGAGGGGGGGGATTCATGAATAAAGAAATAGACAAACCGGTTGGAGAGTTGTTTGTGTGGAATGAACGCTAAGAAAAAGAAAAGAACAAAAAAAGAAGAAATAAAAAATAATAAAAAGGGTTGGAAGAAACTAAATATCAAAAGATTCCAAAGCAAAGGGGTCAACGCACGACACTGCGGCACGATGTAGTAGAAAGAGTCCGAATCACTTTCGCTGCTCGCGCACACATACACATACACATAGTAAGATAATTTCCTAAGAAAAACTCTGGCGTGTGGTCAAGTCTTTAAGAGGATGTACGAGATTTTCGGAATGTTTTATTTCGCCTCTTAAAAAAAAAAAATACGCGCGTACAAGGAAAAGAGGGTTGGGTTTTGGTATTTGTTTTTTGCCGCGCATGTGAGAATTCTATTCTATGCATGACGTGTGAGTCGTTCGCTTACTTCGCATGCTATTTTTGTTCACTGCCGCTGCTGCTGCTGCTTTAAGTTCATTCATTTCTGTGCGGTATTTTCTTTCTTGAGGAAGTGAGTGCTTCTTAAATGCTGGAATCGTTGGCCTTTATGGTAGTGTTTTGACTTGAAAAGGCTTGTTATGTGAGTGGACTCGAATGCCGGAACTAAAAGCTAATGCAAATCTTAATGCATGAATGTTGATTAAGACGAAAGCAAATTTATTGCGCAGATAGTCTCATATCGAAGATAAAAAACCACAATACAAAAATGTGTCATTTTCTTCCCTAATATTCCACTCAGTGCCACAGAAAAGATAAATGGAAACCCACATTATGATATTTTCACGTTTGATTTTTAAATGCTTCAAATAGAATGAAAGATTACTTTCATTAAGTTTAATACGGGAAGTGTTTGAAATTGCAAGAGTAATATTAAACTTTTCAATTATAGTTTGAAAACATGATATAATTGTATAAATCACGATTTCGAATATCTTTTAAACTAGAACTATCACTGATATTCTGTATAGGCTTGACTTTTGCAACATTATTTAAGCCTAAAAAATAAATCGTTTGATCCATTTGGCCCAAAATATTTCTAGATTGGATATCATCTAAAGCCTATTTATCTTTTATAACTATTCTTTACTGAAAATTCTTCAGATTTATTATGATAAAATCATATGAACAGTACAAAAAGTGGAATTTCAAATTACTTAATTTTCTGATTTTTGTTTGTTACAATTATAAATAAGATTATTTAAAATATCGTATCTTAGTTCACAATCTGATCAGTTTTATATTTTTTTCCGATCAGGTTATTCAAATACTAGCTTTTGGATCTAACAGCAAGTTAATTTTAAAAAACAAACTTTTTTAAAAAAAAAATTTTTAGAAAAGTCTTGTCTTGGGGCAGCTCATCAACACTAAGGATACTTCGTTTCAATGTTCAATTTTGGAGAGAGACCAATAAGAAATAAATGTTGAGAAATACTTCTGAGAATTCTTCCTTAGCTATCGCAAGGTTGAAAAAAAAAACAATTCTGTATTGGCTCCGTGGGCAGGATTTCGAAACTACTAACTTGTTATAGTCAATGGTAATTGGCCTTCGTCACGGGAGTTTCGGTTTTGACCCATTAAACAGAAGGTGGGCGGTTGCGCAATGTAATCCTCCGTGTAGGAAGAGTGAAACGATCCCAGCTTTCGCCTCTGACTCGATTTATCACATAAAAGAGTCAACGATCGTTTTAATGAGCTTCCAATTTGTGAAACAGGTGATCGCATCGTCGAAATCAACTCCTGGGATTTTTTTTATTTGGTTTACTCGCAATATTCTACCAATAATAATAATAAATATCTTCAAATTAAATGAAATTAATAATCGTAATATTTTTGAGATACGTCTACAATGGTAATATAATTATTATTGCTTATCAATTGGGATTTGTTTCGTCGTATTCATTTATATACAATAATGTTGAATTACTTCTTAAAATGTTTTTTTTTGTAATATTTAAAATTAATTAATATTATCGAATATTTCTATATTTTATTTGGGTATTATTAAGCTAGAAAAATTAATAATTGCGAGAAATTTGCGTGTGCCTTGATAACATTGATAAGTAGCTTAGTCGCACTCTTGGCTTAAGTTGGCGCTGCTTCAAAACGAGAGACGCTCATTTCGGCTTAAAACTCGCTGATGCCTCCGCAAAGCTTGTCCGTGACAAGTGCCACTGATAATAACAACATATTAGGTGAAAAAACCATAACAATCTCGTAATAATCGTGTTTTTCAACAGATTTTGAATGAACTTTTTTCCAGAAATTTTGGAACGTTAGCATTTTATGGAATTCATTTGTGGTTGTTGGAGTTTTATATTAATTTTATTTTTGAAGAACAGTTTTATTTTTCTACTAAAATCCCAAACCTCCATGGCTTGTCAAATATATGACCTGTTTATCTAAGGATTTCGTGACAGTTAGTACGTTCGAGATTCCGTAGTAGTGCTGGATATGTTGAGCTTTGCTTAACTCTAGCTTAAAGACATTAATCTCCCCTAAATGCAGTATAGAAGTCTGAAGGTTTTAGCGTAACGAAGAAGTACGTGTAATAATGTAGTGTTCCTTTGTTGCTCCTTTTTCTTCATATTTGATTTTTTTTAATAATAAGTAATGGTTTTTTTAGTCTACTGAATAATACAGTGGGTATCATTACGCCCTCTTCAACTCTTCATTATTTGTTTAATGGTCATTGCTAACATCTTAGTCAGTATTAACACCTCTAGTGCATTGACAAGATAGCGTATAGGATTTTCTTACCATCTAAATATTGCGTGAAATTATTATATTTGTTCGCCGTAAGCCTTGGAAGTTGTCTTTGCTGTATCATTACTCGGAAATGAATAAAGAAATGAAACATTAACTAAATTTAAAATGAAAAAAAAAATTAATCCGTTTTATTAAGTTTTCATTACGTATTTTAAGTCGGTTTATTTTCTTAAATATCTTTGTTAACAAATGCAAGAAGAAGCAAGAAGAAATTTGAGCCTGAAAATTTTCATTGTTTTCTTGCTGTTTCAGAAGCTCTGTTATGAACTACAAAAATTCATTCACGTAAACCAAAAAAGGAATCTGAACTTTATCGAAAAGTTCAGGCGATCGATCGAATCAAAAAATGCGTGACATCAGCTCATTAAAATCAAAATTCTCATGCTATTAAGATACTACTTTTATCTTTTTCATCTGACATCAGTGAAACCGCAACCAGTCCGGACTTCCTATGGAAGCCGATTCTCACCGTGGCATCGTCCAGAGCGTTTTCCCGCGCGCCAGAGTGGAATGGCCGAAGTCACCTAATGGCACAAACTCTAACCATGCGAGTATCCTCCAGTGCAACAACCTGTGGATGGGGAAGATTCGGGGGGACAATTCTCAGTGAGAAAGTCTGATGACAGAGAAGATGCACGCAATTTTTTGTCTTTGTTCCTTACCGGGATCGAGTTTTGCGGTCACGTCAGAAAGGTGTGCTTCTTTCTTGCTGTGCACAGTAGATAATAATTGCGGTTTCAACATTGACCTGATAAGATTTAAGTGATTCATTTGATTGAAAACAATGACTATATTTACCGGGGTTGCGATGATGAATCTTTGCGGGGGCATTGGCATTTGTGAAGGCAAGCTGAAGTATTCCGAAGATACGCTATATCGTGTAATGAGAAAAATGCACCGTTATCAGATAAATAACTGATCTTCTCATTTAGAAATCAGTTCATGTCCCTTGCAATTAAACTGTTTATGATCTAAAAATGCAAAATTCGATTTTTTTTATTTAAAATAAAATTAATTAAATAGGATTATTTTGTATTGTCCCCCTCTCTTAACATAAATCAATTAAATTATTGGATTTATATTCCATTATTTTTATTTGAGGTATCTTTCTTACATAAGAATTAATTGCGTTTGCTTCGTATTTTTTGGAACTAAATTCGCATTGTAAATTTATTTCAGGTATTTCTTTACTTCTTTTTAGAATTAGTGCATCGTTTGATATTAAAATAAATGTGCAACATAAGGCTTAAATAACCGCACATTTAAATCATGTCTGCATTTATAAAATGTCCGCTTTTTGATGCGACAGTTTGCTTTTATCATTTTTCTAAAGGGGAGAAATAACAGAATCTAGTTCTTTTAAATATTATTAATCTGTAAAATGTATGAGAGGTATTTTAAAGTACGTCTTTCTTGCATTTGATCTTTTTCAAAAATATGATTTCATTATTATATCTGTTTTACATCTCTTGACAAGGCTAGAGGCTAGGCTTTACGAGGCTAGGAGATGAAGTTGCTTTGGATCCCTGTCTTAGAGGGCATTATAAAGAGAAAAATATTATTATGTCGTTTGTGATAAAGTGAAAAGTAATGACATGCTTCAATTGCTATTTATTTCTACTCATCAAAAAGCTTTAAATTAAGCTAAAAATTAATTTTTTTGAAACTTATAGCATCAAAAAAGTAAATTAGTTAAATAATATTATAATATAACAATGCCAAAATGTACAGAACATGTGTGTGTGCTATCCATCTTTCTTTCCTGCCCTTTTGAATTTCATCCTATCTAATATAGAATATCTACCAATATAGAAGAACATGAGAGCATCTGTTCTTAATTGTTTGATACATACCGATTCTTAAACTGTGTGTAAACTAATGTATGCCAGTTGCTAATGTGCAAACATTATTTATTCATGCTGTTTAATCTCTGATTATGGATACTTCTGTTTAACGACCCCCCGCCCCCTTTCCTATTCTGTACAACGAAACAACAGGTGTCCTTCCATCCCTGCTACTCATAAAACTGCATGATTTAGTTACCGAAACCAGCACATTGTTGTGTTCCCAAGATCTTCACATGCTGCTTATTCCAGCGACTGAACTGCATGGCAAGATTAAAATGATGGCATTTCAAATCAATATAGAATGGAGAGGGGGTCAGGAAAAGGGGGAAGGGGTTGTGATGCACATTTGACTGCTTGATTGGCAGAGCGCAACGAACTATGATGGATGAAGAAGGCATTAAATTGGGCTGCGCAGCAACAGGGGGGCTGCGCCATCAACTGGGGCTTGACCGATGAATTATGGATGAGAGATCTGCTTGAGAACACAGTAACGACTTGGGTCTTCTTAGGCACGCTTGGGGGCCCTTGGATTCGAATTAGTGTTGAGAGGGGATGATTACATTTTTACTTTCGTTAGAGGTTGTTATTGAGGGTTATTTCTCTGCTCTGAAGGACAGATGAGAGGCACGATCTTAGTTTATGGTACGTTATATTTAGATGAGACTTGATTAAATTAATGTGGAAAACTGAAATGATATCATACTTGGATGATATGTGGACTTTTATATCTTTGAATTTTTTTTGGTAAATAATTTAATAATTTTCCTATTTTGTTATTAAAAGTATATAAGGCGTATTTAAATTTTATTTTGATTTTATTTATTTTTATGTATAATATTTATGTATATATGTATATTATGTATAATATTTATGTATAATATTTATTAATAAGGCATATTATACATGATTTCAAAAATAATGCACTTTTTGAAATTCTTTTCTGTATACTATTCATATAATCCTAATTTATTTTTAATACGTACATTCATAATGATATTTCTGTAAATGAAAGCAAAAATTAAATAATCTTAAAAATAAAGCTACTGAAATGCAAACCTCAAAATAATAATTATAATAATCCTCGTTCAACTTAACATAAACAAAAACAACTCTGTATTCAATTACCTTTGTCCTGATATTAATATCAAAGAATAAAAGTTTAAAATATATATAGTTAAGTATAGATATATTCGAAATATAATGAAAAAATAATGAAAAAAATTTATTGATTTTTTATAGTGATGATAGTATAAATTATTCGAATAATATATAATAAATAATTGAATCCTTGTATTACTTTTAGTTATCGATTATTGATCCAAATGGATATATAATAACATAAAATGAAGTATTGTACTATTAGCTGCAAAAACTGATTTTGAAAATTACTATAAATATCAATTAGTGATATAATTTTTCTTCTTTATTTTTAACATTTATTTCAATTCACAAAATATTAAAAAATTAATATTAGTAATTCTTTAAATAACTGTAAGGAAAATTATTGGAACTTATTAAAAACCAATTATCCAAAATCCGACTCATTGGGATGTCTCATATCGAACAAAAACAGTCTTCATGTGTTTACTAACAATATACAGGGATAATGAGATATAAGGAAACTCTGAGTACGTTTTTGTTGTACACCTGTTTTCGTATCATCGCTCGATGTGTGTGTGCTTTTGTCGTTTTATTTTATTCAGCTAATGCATGATATACGAGTTCCTTTGTTGAACATCTGGCATAATTAAAGTCGGAGTGTTTTTGCGAGATGACTAATTTGTTATTTCTTTTTTCCTCATTCAGATTTCATGCGGAAGCGGAAGTTGTCAAGCAATCAGAAAGACATGACGCCAGAACCCAAAGTGAAAACGAGGCGGCGCTTCTCCACATGAATCACCTTTATTTTCATTTCTCCACACCAAAAAACTTTCATCAGGTAAATGCATTTCTTTGGGCTAAATAGTGTGAAATATACAATGGATAAGCCTCCGACATAAAGGTTCGGATGAAATGTATTCATTTTTGTTATTTTTATTTGTCCGGTTTTTTATTCGTGTGTGTGTGGGGGGGGGGAGTTGAGTTCATTATATTTCTTCGCAGTTCATATTTATGTAATTAAATTTGAATATTTTAATTTTTTATTAGACATCGAATGCATCAAATTATCCAATATTTTTCTAAAATACTGATGCAGAAATTTTAATCAGTTACCCAATTTTTTAGAAAATCGATTTGAATAGATTCTGAATAACAAAATAGATAGATGGAATAGATTTTTTTTTTGAACAGATTCTAAATAATAGATTAAATAGATTCTAAATAAATTCATTCTAAATAATAGATTAAATAGATTCTAAATAAATATATTCTAAATAATAGATTAAATAGATTCTAAATAAATGCATTCTAAATAATAGATTAAATAGATTCTAAATAAATGCATTCTAAATAATAGATTAAATAGATTCTAAATAAATGCATTCTAAATAATAGATTGAATAAATTCGAAAGAGTATTCCGAAATTCGAACGTAATTTCTGTTTTGATACCGGATATTAAGAGAAAGTGCTTTCTTTCTTGGTTTTTCCTAATTTTATGAAAATGATATAAGATGATATACCTTGCAATATAATTTATTAGAATAACATTCTTTTCTTGATAGAAAAGTATTTTGATTTGTTCAAAATTAAATCATTAAACAGTGCTTTTACGTTGTGTAGATTTAACAATATCAATAACGAATGCAAGAGAATTGGATTTCAGTATTCAAAAACAGTCTTTTAAAAAAATAAGAACGAATTAAAAATATAATATACGATCTTAAATTTATAACAAACGATCCATTTTTCAGTAACATAAATACACACGCACACTAAAAATATTGACATCATCTATAGGAATTTTTTTCACGTGATTTTTTTATACAAATAGATACATAAAATAGGAAAAACTATTAATGAACACTAATTGTTAACTTTTTTTCAGACTAATACATAAAATATTGTTATTTATTTAATTTGCTAAGTTTGAATTGTCATTAGAAATTTTTAAAAAAATCTGAATTAATATCTTTAACTAAAATTGAGAAATCTGAATTTTTGAAGATCAGGTTTAACTTAAGTTTCATTATTAATTATTACAATAAATATTAACAAAACAACAAATAGTTGATTATTTAATTAAATGTAAATGTATAATGCTTATACGCTATGTAACTTTTTTCTTGGGTCAATTTATGCACTGCTTTTCTTTCATTTTGGAAACGACTGCGCATGTAACGGAGGGAATTGACACATATACAACGCCGGAGAATGCGTAGTTACATAATAAATAGCACATGCAATAATACTTGTAATATAATTGTGAGCCACACTTGAATTAAAGCAAATGATTTTTTGTTTCTTAATGAAATAAAACTAAAAAATTTCCGAATGAATTTATTTTTTTATTGTATCACTTATATCAACGTGTGAGATAATCTAGCATTACTACGTTAACCTTTTTTCCTGTAAACCGCTTTTCATTTCGGTAATTTCGGTTCCTTTAAAAAGTGTCATTTGTTTTCCAAATACGGCGAGTGTTTCCATAGCTCTTTTTTCAGTACTTCTATTTTTTTGTATTTTCTTTGCTAAAGAGGATACAATGTAGCTCTCTTTTTTTGAAGGTCATTGCAAAAAACAGGTTGGTGGTGATTAATCAACGTCTTCGAGTAGAAATGCTGGAAAAAAAAAGAACGATAAAAAAAATCTTTTGTTTGAAACTTAAGTTCTGGTTCAGTGATTTACCAATTCCCTAAAACAATAATTTATATTTTTCCGCTTGTTACATCAGCAAATTTCTGTTTATTACAGCGTGAATGAATATTTGTTAAACAATCGGTTATTTTGAATTGATTACGTTTGTCTATTTCTGACGTCCTATTATGCAATATTAAATATTTACTGAATTTTTATTCTGCAAAAGTTTCCAATTCCCATTATATAAGGTTTATTATTATTATTGGCTATGCTTTCTGCATTTTGGCATATATTTTTCTAAATATAAATGATCGTATATTTGACAGGAATCAGATATTTCTCGGTAGGCTTTTTATGAAATGTTTTTAAATCCTTACTAAAACTTAACATAAATTTAAATTTTTAAATGTTAATGTTTTGATTTTTTTTTAAATAACGTTTTTGCCTTTTTTTAAAAAAATTGTACTACTAGATAACATTATAAAGTAATCTTGCATTACTTTTTCAAAAAACGCACAAATCGATGAAAACGAAGTAGATATCAAATACTTATTTTTCCGGAGATTTTACAAATATTTAACTTTTTTTCGGCCATGCTCTTTTTTACTTTCGAATAATAATAAGTATATATTGCTATCCGTAACATCACAATACGGTAAGCTACATTAGGATATTGTTACTATAAATAATAATAATAATACATAAGGTGCATAATTGTATAGATGCCTGATTTTACAATATCAACATTATAATTTTTTATCACTATAATCAGATCTGATTTATTGTTACATTAATATTTCATTAGTGAAACTGGATAAGAGCAAACTGTGAACGGAATTCGTAATTTTGAATTGCAGTTAATGCTATTTAACAAATTTGAATATCTTATAATTTTACATTTCTGTAAAATCGTAAATAGGAATTTTAATGTTAATTCATCTATTTTGTGATAAATAGCTTGCAAGTCTTGACTACCTTTAATACTTCAAAATTCTAAATTTGGTCAGTTATAATTATTTATTTCATTAAATAATCATAATTTATTTATTTTTGAATTAATATAAGGTAAAGAATTTTAAAGGTTTTTCTCCTTGCTTTTAGTAATTACTGGGGAAATTTATAATCAATTTATGAAAAGAATCTAAATTTATCTTTTTAGCTCTTAAGTTTAGTTATTATTTATTATAAGGCTTTTAAAGAATATTCCTCTCATGCTTATAGTTTTGTTGCAAAAATTAAGTCGTTGCGTAGAAGTTCTATAAAAATAAGGAAGCTAGACATTTATTGGCGAGAATCAAACAAGAATTACAATTAAATATAGTTAAACAATTGTTTTGAATGCTATCTTTTATAACAGGATGATTTTCCCCGAATTGTTTATCTTATAAATTTTGAAGAATTCGGGTAGAAGAAGCCATAGGATACAAATCCAGCATTTTTATTTGTAATTCTTCTTGGGAAAAGCAAATCACGTTCTAAAAAGCCATGATGTTGATGAATTATGTATATGTTGCATATTAAATTATTCATTTTCTTTAAAGATGTCATTTCCAATAACTATTTGTGGTTTTTAAAAGTTAAAAAAATATCACTAAAAAAGCAGACGTTATCTTTTAACCCTCTTCGAAGAAAACCAACCCCTAGAGACTTGAATCTTCTCACTAAAAACAGAATTTTCCCAGTATTCTAAAAATAGTACTCTATGCATTTCCCTGCGCTGTTTTTTTAGTGAAGACTTGAAAGTGAAGACTTATCATATATATCTAAATATAAACGCACTGCATAATTTTATTTCATTTCGATGACAAAATATTATTGAATAGATTTTGGATTTGTCATATTTAGTTTAGTAAGATGAACGTACCGTTTTGAAACCAGCAAGAAAGCTATTTTAGAGATGGACCCTGTAATTTTAAACCGTATTTGGATGATGATGAAAAGGACCACGCCTTGTTAGTATTTTTTTTTTTAAGTTGAGCATTTGCTATCATGAATTGCACTCAAATTACTATGAAATGAAATGTAAAAAAGCCCTTTTTTGTTTTGTTTTATACCTATATCATTATGAAAGATCTATACATTTTTTTCAACATTATGAATCAATATTATGTCATCCTTAAAAATAATTATTATTCTATATTGACATAAATTTCGCTTTACCAAAGCTCTGTTGCTATATTGTACAATCCTCAAAAAAAACCTAGCATTTTTTTTCCCATCTTTTTCTCCCCTTATTAAGTATCTTGTTGTCAGATACTGATGGTGATTTTTTTTTCTTTCAGAAAAACGTAGAGTGATCTACACAAATGGATGTTACGCAAACTGAGAGAATTGAAGGGGAAACTGGGAAACCCATGTATATTTATATATTAACTTATATTATGTCACTGTTGCTGGTCTTCACCAAATCCTGCTACTGCAGTATTCTTCACGTACCTGGTTCATTTATGGCTGTTTCTCGGTGATCAAAGAAAAGAATATTTATATATATATTATTTATAATTTATTGATTCTGTGTCTGAAGCTATCTATTATACACAAATCCTCCTTCTGATTCCAATGAAAAAATTTTTGACTGTTACTGTGCTTTACAAATTATTACTATTCTTATTAAATGAGAAGTCGAATGAAATTTTATTTGTACTGTATAAGCTTAAAGTTGCTGTAAACTTATCGAAATTTTTTTTACCTTATATTTTCTAATTTTTTTTCGTTAATGATTTCATGTTAAAACAAAAGTAAGCCTACTTCAAATTTTTGTATTCTTCACGGCAATGATGAAATGATTTGTATAATATGCGAAGAATTTGTACATGTATATTTGTGATTGATTTTTTAAATAGTTCTTTTTTATTATTTTGTAAATGTTTTTTCATTAAATTTTGTAATTTTATTATGTATATTTGGAGTAAAAAGGTGAACTGGCAATTTCTCTCCTAAAGGTAAATTGGCATTGCAAAAAAGCATTAAACTTTTGATAAAAGAAATTATAAAATTGGATTTATATTATTATCAAAAGAATTCATTAAAAGTATCTCCATTATTTTTATTTTCTTTTATTCTTAAATTTAGCATTTTTAATTGTTGTTAATAGTTAATATATTTAAATATCAAACGTCTTAAACGTTGAAACAATAATTTTCTCCTTATGTTTAATTTATATAATAAAACAACTTTTTCAATTTTAAATATAATAATTTTTTTAAAAAAACATAAACATGGTTACATTTTACTCCTGACTACCTATGCAATCTGCGTAGCACAGTTGAACTATAAATACAATCATATCTGAAAAAATGAATTGTATGATTTCCCAAATTAGTGAATTAATTTACAAGAATTGCTAGTTCGCCTTTTAAAAGCACTTTTGTTGTTTCCGATAGGAAACTTTCTGAACCAATAGTGCTAGCTCTAAAACTGTATAAATTGTAATCAATGGTTTGAAAAGTAAAAATATGATAACGGGGCACGTGCAAAAAAAACTACAATGAGTGGATCAAAGCTACGGGACAGCAGTGCAATGAACAACGAGGGTAGGTTGCTCACAAGCGGTTCTTTGTCTATCTTTATTTTCCATCTAACAACCATAACCCCGGGATAATGGTCTATAAAGGTCTGGTTGTGCGTCATTTTTTTTCTTCAAAATTTGAAAACCAATAAAACAATAAATTATGTAGCGAAATTATTTACCTGATTTTGCAGTACCAGTAGAAATTTTTGTGTCTTGTCAAAGAACCTGCAGTTGGTTAATTCTGTTTATTCTAAATACTGTCTGAAAAATATGTATTCTGTTCTTATTATTTCTGTTTATAAAAGAGAAAAAAAAAGGAATTGGGAAGCTTAAGTTATTTCGAACGAACGTAAAAAAATTCTTCATGAAATGAAATTAGTTCTATAAGAATTCCATATAAGAATTGCATTTTAAAATGATTACAATAAGAACGAATACGAATAAGTAGGAGGGTGCATTAGGTATCAATTTAAAAAAAAAGGAAGAGTAATTTTTAACTACATCGTACGACCAGGTCTTGCTTCTGTCTCTTTTATTTAGGGTGTGCGGTATCGGAGAGGTACCTAGGTTTTCCATCCAAAAGAATCTAAAACATTTCCAAATGCCAACAATTTGAGGAAAGCAAAGCATCCTTTGAAAGCTTTAAGAATTTGAAACAAAAGATCTTAAAAAGAGCGAGTAAGGGAGAATTCATTGCATTGTTTTGCGTGTGTTGAAATTTGGGTTCCTCTCTTTTTATTATTATTACTTCTTTTTATTTATTTATTATTTCATTTGTATTTTTGTTTTCATTATTATTTATATAGAGATCATATATAAACGGTAGATTATATGTGTTATATCATAGGTTGTATTAACTTATTATTCATTTTTTGTGTCCAATTTCAGATAATTATTTATATACATTATCTTTATCTTTTATTTTGCTTTTTTTGTAAAGTGTTTTTATTCAGAATTGTATTTATATCTTTCGTTGTGGCGTATATAGATATATATATATATATATATATATATATATCATAGATTCTTTTCTTTTGTTTTCATGGAATCATTTCTAATGTCAGCTGTATAAAAATCTGAACTTTTGATATTTGCAACATAATTTGCATTTAATATATGTTAATTGAATAAGTAGGTTGAACCTCAGGTAATATAATACTGTCTTAATAATTTTAACTTTGAATTTTTAACTGTATTTTATCACTCATGCACGTAGAATATAAACGCCCACAAAATCGAATTTTTTATTGAAATAATTCGACACTTTACTAAAATAAATTGAAACTTTTAGCGAAATAATTCCGAATTTCACTAAAATAAACTGCAATTTTTGGCGAAATAATTCGTAATTTAGCTAAAATAAATCGGAATTTTTATTGAAATTATCTAGAATTTTAGTTCAATAATTATCTAAAATTATCTAGATCTAGAATTTTAGTTTTTTTTATTTGTAATGATATTGGAATTTCTGCATTGCTCTCTGTGAAGTTCAGATAAATTCGGTGCATTATAACCGGTGATTTGTAAATTAGATGTTTGCATTATTTAATGAATCCATTTGCATTTTTGTAATTTAGTGTGATACGGAAATGTTCTGTATATAGCTATAGTTTTATTTCTGTGCTTGACGTTTGCATTGCAAAAAATATTTTTATCCAATTTGTAAATAAACTTATTTATGATTTAAATTTCCCGAGTTTCTTTTTCTTTCAAATTTAAAGAGTTCTTTTAACTTATTATTTTCTTCTAATTGTTTCTTTTAATGAACAAAATAGCTATGCTGAGATTTAAAAATATACAAAACACAAATAAATACTTTGATAGATTGGCTAAGATATCGATTATATCATAGGTTTCACTTAGATTTATTGATATATAATTTTCTTACCGATAATCTGAAACATTCTATATTCTCAGAACTTGGGAAGTTTGAGAATTTTGAAGAAAATGATATATATTTAGGAGTCTCAAAAAGTTTAATCTAAAGAAGAGAGAAAACTATTCGGAATTCCTAAAAAAAGTATGAAAGATGAAGAATAATTTTGATTAAGCGTTAATAATCGTTATTTAGATATTCCATAATTGTTTTTATAATTTCTATTCTGGTTACCAGAAAAGTTAGCGATTCGTATGAAAGGGTGTAGGAGATTTAAAATAAAAGAAAGTAATGAAGTATGATAAAAATAAATAATTTAAAAATTAAAGAAGAAAGACAAGATTAATGCTTACAACTATTTTTCTGTTTAATGATACGTCAAAGAATTGGCTATAAAGGATTGATTACATTCTTTGCACAATAAAGCTTAAAGGGAGAAATCCCTAGAAGTTAATTATTTCATATTAATAAATTTTGGCAGGCTAATTTTTGAGGAAAAAAATTTAGCAAAAGTTTTTGTATAAAGGTTAAAACTAAGACAATTTATTCAGTATCAAGAAAAATTCTACACATTTTCTAAGGTGGGCCACCAAAGAAAAAATGAATCCTATATTGGCTACATCTGTTCAATTAGTACAAAAATTATTTTAATGAATTTGATCATTTATAATTTAAATTTCGGTTCTCATTTGAAAGTCAAACTCCTGTTGCATATATCCATTATTTTCTTAACTTGATTGGAAATTTTAATTTTAAACGTTGGGAGTATATTTTACATCATTTATAGAAAATGAAGAAGAAACTATAACATTTGACGTCTGTTTCAAAAGTGGAAACAACCAAATACATTTCATGAAGTTTTCATATACTATGCTTAATTTTGCTTACAACTTCTTAACTTCAAGATATTTCTTAATGCTTAAATCATAATTTTTATTTCCTAGTTTCAATTATTTTTTCACATAATATAATTTTTCTAGCTATTCGAGAAATAGCTATAATATAGACTGTTTAAACATATTTTTATCAAACGATACAACTGTTTTATAATAAAAATTGTTTATCATAAATTGTCAGCGAAGGAAATGAAAATAATTGTGTGTGTGCGCGCGCGCACAACCTCCTTATAAAATAAAAATAAAATCTATGGAACTTTAATGTTTTTTATACTTTTTCACAACGAAAATAAACCAGTCTTGTCTATATATATAGGTCACCAATACCTCCAATTCCCGGTCAGCAACACTTTCAGTTTCTTCTCTTGGAGAAAACAGATGACTAGTTGATGTTTTTTGTTCTTTGAACATTAATTGTAGATTATGATATTTGAGTGCTTCTTTTTTTACGTAAGTACTTAGGAAATAAATCTAAAATAGCTTCAAACTAGTCGAATTATAGTTTAGTTCGAAAATTTGTTATTTTGGTTTAAACTAGCTCTATTCTGTATATATATATATATATATATATATATATATATATATATATATATATATATTAAATTCCCTGAGGTGAATGGAAAGGATAATAAGTAGCATTATTGATACAAAGGAAATGTTAACAGATGATGATGATCCACCCTCTGAATATTCTTTTTTTTTTTTTTCAGTTTAAAGACAACGTTTAACCTTTAATTTGTTCTACATCAACTGACTGAGAGTTTGTGATGGAAAATCTAAAACCATTTTATTCCTATTTGAAGCTGAAACAATTACAGTGGGGGAAAAGTATACGAAAGGCTAAAACTGTCTCTTAGAATATATGCATTAAATTTGGAATACGGGAGATTGTGGGCATGTCGAGTTTCTTTTGAAAATCAAACTAGGCAAAAAATTAAGAACTATAAAGAATTGTTCTTTAGCAAAAAGTATAATATCGTTTTTGTTCGACTAAACATTTAGATGTTATGATTGAAAAATGTCAACATTTTCTTTTTTTTAATTATTAAAAATAGAACTTAATTTTTTGGGAAAAAAACACAATGGCGAATTTGGTAACTTTAAATCCAAATTCCTGCGTTGTACGGACCAACAATATTTTACTTTTGTTTTTACAATAGACTAATAGCTGAATTTTTTTTTCGTTATTAGAGTATCTGATCGGTAAAAAGGACCATAGTAGGAATAGCTGGCCGAATAGCAAAATATGTAGAAGGAATAGAATTCTATAAACGCTCTTCTTTTATTCCACTCCTATTATCAAAAGCATCTTTTTTATACCCAAAAGTTTTCTGATGTTATTTGACTCATGTTCTTTTAAATATTTATTACGTACTGTATGCCTTAAAAATCTAGTAAAGATAAAAGATGCGCAAGAATCAAAATATTGTGTGCATTTTAAGAAAATTTTTTAGCATCTTATTTAATTTTATGAAATATGAAATTATTTACGATTTGAATGAATACATTATTTTAAATGCTAAAGAAAATTGAAATAAAATAGTATTTGATTTTTTCAAAAACTATTTAAACTTACTTTTCTATTCATCTATAAACGCTTATTTTAATGAGAAAATAAGTAAGATTATATAAGATGAAAAATTCAGCTAGAGTAATTTAATTTGAGTGCTACACAAATAATTATTATTTGCTATTGCCATTAATATTGAACATTAAAAGCAACTGACTTTATAAAAAGATTGATTTAATGTCGTTTAAACTCAGTTTTAAAAGACTCCTTAATAATATTTAAAATAATAATTAAAAAGTACACCTATATACATTTTACTCAATATAAAATATTTTTTAAAAAAACTTGATAAAAGCAATTCGGTATACATTAAGAAATTCAAAATCTTTTGCCAATGTTAGGCATCACTGATAACTGTGAATTGCAATTTTCCTAAAGAAAAACATTTTTCTTTAACCTGCTCATAACACATTTGATACTACTTTTATAACATATTTCATACTACTTTTATTAGATACTTTTTTTCTCTTATTCTTAAAAGTTACCTTCAAAAGAATAATTGTAGTCTGCAGAAGACGATTAAATACTCTCTAAAAAATATCAATTACATAACTATAAAACGTATTATGACACTGAAAAAATCATTTTCTTTACTGTAATTATATTTTTTAAGTAGCTCTATAAAATCAGATACGGTAGATTATAAAAAAAACGTATTTATTCAAACCAACATTTTCATTACCGCAAATTATTTTATTTCGCAATAAAAAAAATCTAATTTTTAGCCAACAATTATTTGTATTATACTAAGTAACATGCGTCGTAACTTTTTCTTTATGAACATAATTCATTTTATGATTGCAGAGAAGATAGGTAATAATTCATTTTTCAATTATCAAAAAATATTACTATGAAAAAAATGTTTGATGTTAATAAGAACTCTACTAGATTACTTTTAATTAAATATATTTTTTTGTTCGTAATACTAAATAACATTCGTTAAAACTTGAATTTTTTCGCAGTCATAAATCATTTTATTTAGCAATAGAAAAATCTGTTTAGTTTTCTATTAACCTCTACTTTCTTTGTTATTTTTATTTAAAGTTGATCTCAATCTCAACAACTTCCTAATTTCTAAGGAAGTCAATAAATGGATTTTTTTTAATATAATTGAATGCTTCATTTTATTGAACAACATTTTTTGTAACCGTTGACAATTATTTAAGAGAAATCCACTGCGGATACCTATTAAATATCTAAAAAATGAAACAAAAATGCATCGAAACGTAATGATATAATAAATAAGATTGTTAAAATTTACGGTCCTTCCATGTCAACCCTTAGCATTGATCCGTAATTGCCGGAACAATATTATCTGATTAAAGTCTGGTAAAGAGAAAAAATTGTCTCCATATAATAAATCGAAGAGAGGAGAAAATATAAAATAATCGCCACCGAATTTCTAAGGTTAATGATGCTGACCTTGAGACTAAAGGGCATACTATTGTCCTTTTCACTAAACCTCTTATTTTCATCACTTGACCATCGGTAGTACAAGCCACCATCTTTGACCACTTAACAATGAAATTAATCATGAAATAAAAACTTTGTGATTAGTAAATGACGAAAAAGCGATGAAAATTCAATTTATCAGATTTAACAGGTTGATATTTATAATTTAATATTATCAGCCTTAATAATCATGCATGCCAGGCGGCATGCATGATCAAAACACAGTTCGAAACCCTCTACGAGGCAATTTATTGGATCTAAATCTACCAGATTTGACTTGTAGATCTTTTCGAATAGCAGATACTCAAAAAAGATTTTTCAAATTTTTAATTCAAAATTAATCAAAATTTTAAAATTTTTTGTCTCCATGATTTCGGGCAAAATCCATTCTTACATCACTTAAAAATAGAAAGAATTAGCTTTCAATCATATCAATTTTTAACTAACATGATTCTTAAAAAAATGTTGATAAATTTATGTTCTATTCTTTTAAAGATCGGATTTTTACTCACATATCTGTGATAATAAATACGTTTTTTTTTTTTTTTGCTCATTATCTCTGCTATAAAGTTAATAGAAAATTTTGAAAAAAAGTATAGATAAATCAAGACAAAAACAATATCACGTTCCAATATTTTCTACTATATGTACAAATAACTTTTAAAATTTTTTTAAAATTTAATGTAGCCAAGGGAATCATTTTTTAAATATTTAATTGCTAAAATAAATAAAATTAAAAACTTTAAAATTTTCAATTTAATTTGAAAATTTAAATTAAAAAGTTTAAATTTAGAAATTAAAACAATATTTTTTAAATATGTTTTAAACAATATTTTAAAAAGAAAAAATCTTTTTATTTTAATTATTTTTAATTCCTTATTCTAAATTTATAATTCATTGTATAATAATTATTTTTGAATCTTGAAACCAATTTTTTTCTCAAATTTACCTCTAGATCTTTCAAAAATATAAATAAATTAATTGAGCTAAATGATGAAAATTTTAATTAGTGGCTTATCATCGGGAAAACCGATTATGCAAAATTTCAAAGGTAATGTAAAACAAGTAATATAAAAAACAACTTTTTAAAATCAATTCCTACTTAGGTTAATAAAGAAAATTTTTATTTTAGTTACTTTTTATGTAATAATCACAGCTGTTATTGTTCTCCTGTTCCGCTTTACAACGGAAGGAGGGGGTGCAGTAGTTTCTGATAGTATGGGCCCTTGAGCACCCGAGAGCAGAAGTCTGACTTCTAGTTCACACACCTCACAAACCCTTTTTACAGCTTCATTTATGCATTTCATTCTTTCATCCACAGATCGCAAATTAGATCTGGATCAAAGAACGATCACCTCTGACCCAGTACCCCCATTGGTATTATTCTCAACATGAAGGACTTTATGACCACGACAGATGTGACGGCTATCGAGCACACACACGGAAAGTCTTCGGTAGGCAGGTTCGAACTTGAAGTCCAAAGGATGCGAATCAAACGCCCTACCAACCAGGATATACCGACCTAATTACAATTACTATAAATAATTGATCAAAAAATTATACTAGCGTTGAATTTTCAACGCGTATTGTGACAACGCAGCATGAAAGAATTTTCTACGGCAGTTGGGATAGCGCTATACAGATTAGAAAGTTAAAATTTTTTTTATTCTGTATTATTTTAATTCGAATGTGCTTCTACATTAATCCTAAAAATTAATTAATTAACAATATTTAATTTTAAATGCATCAAACATTGTGAAAATAAACAGAATCGTTTAAAATAATCGGTCGAAAGCAATTAAGCCTAACCTCATTGGCGTTGGGAAAAAACAAACTGAATTTGTTACTTATTTGGTGGAGGAGAAATGAAGATTTTTGGCGAGAAAATTGGTTTTTAGTTAATTAATAAAAAATTAATGAATTAATATTTGAAAAAACTGTATTAACATCAAATGTCACCCAATCCAAAGTTTTTAAAAATTTACTTGAATTTGAGAAGTGTTAGCTAATAGTAGGAATCAAAAAAGAATGTGCTGCAGAATTCAATCATCACTGATATGAGAGATACCAAATTGAATAAAGGTATGATGATTATTACTAAACAAGTATTGATAAAGCAATAATAACTGTTATAAAAATATTAATAAGATAAAGAAGCAATAATCTAAGTAAAAATGTAACTAATTGTGAAGCAATAATAGTGTGATTAAATATCCTTTCAGATGATTAATAATGACAAAAAATTATCGAAAATGAAATAATTGAAAGTCTTTGCCAGAATCAAATATATCAGATAAATTTTTTTATAGCTGAAATTACAAATAATGCTTCAAAACTTTCGTTATGAAAAATGTGGAAAGGATTTTTCTGTAAAGGACAAGGATTCTAGGTGAAGAAAAATATTCAAATAGTTTCGGCCGTTGAGGAGTATATTATATCTCAAGATGTGCTTGAGTGTGGAGTAGCAGCTATAAGTGAAGTAAGTTTCCAAAATTCAGAAATTTCGAAGTAAATTAATTCAAATGATGAATGCTTCATATAAATAAAAGGTCTGTGGTTAAAAATGGCCACAATGGTTGCTGTTTGACATTTCTAGAGTACTTTCATTCGGTGGTCAAAAAGATCTAATCATGATTGTGTTTTTTTTTTTTTTTTTAAAAAGACAACTGCACACAACAACAGACGCTACCAAAGAAGTGGACAGTGGAAAGGTTAGCAGACACCATTGTCTGCATTACAATGGAAGGGGTAATGCACATAATGAATGTATAGGTTCAAAAAAATACTATGAACAAAAGTGGGGGAGAAATTTTGATACGCATCTTGTTCGGTTATTACTGACCATTCATTTCTAAAATTTGTTTTTTTATTTTCCATATTATATGGTTGTGAAAGTGATATATGCTTTTCCGTACGTTATTGTTCAATTTTCTTTAGATTTTTTCCCCTTGAGACTCCATATTACATTCAATAGTATGTTATAAATCCTAAGGGAAGGAAACATTAAAAACCATATTTAAACCTTTTTTTATGCAAAGTTTGGTAGTCACGCATTTATAATCATTCTTTTTATTACAGTATACAACAAAGAGATCAAATTTACACAATAATGTACCTGTAATTTTACTTTTTGTATGTGAAATAT
Organism: Argiope argentata; assembly: GCA_026289955.1. Taxonomy (NCBI): domain Eukaryota; kingdom Metazoa; phylum Arthropoda; class Arachnida; order Araneae; family Araneidae; genus Argiope; species Argiope argentata. The sequence goes on from JAOUZG010019564.1 coordinate 677,388, forward strand.
GCAAAGAATGAGTGCTATATTATTTTTGATGTTTTATTTATTATGTTTTAGACTACCCAAAGTCAGGAGAATAATGCAACAAATATTTTTCTTTCAAAAACAATATTTTGGAAATTATATTTTTCCGTTCGTAGGTATGTGAACACGATTACCAAATAAATTAAAAGAACAAAGTAGAACTAAGAACTAGTATTATTTGTGCGTTATCTTTATACGAAAACTGTACAAAAATATCCACATAAAATCCATATCATCATTTCATTGACTGTATGTCGGTCTGATTATTCATATGTATGTGAACATCTTAACTTTTAAAGTTGAAAATAGAAAAAATACTGTTATTACGTCGAGCAGTAAGAAAAATTGCTCAGCATTATGACTAATAACAAAAGCATTACATTTGTCTAGAGAATACAGTGTTACTTGAATTGACAGCAAATTTAAATACACTGAAATGCTAAGCACTGAAAATATCAGAAAGCAATTATTTCATTTTATTTCACCCTATTGCCACATATACACTTCGCAATGTATAAAAATATTCCTGTCGCTGTTAATATATCAATTAACGCAAAAAAAATCATAAATAAATAACAAATTCTAGCAATACTTGCATAAATTTGAAATTTATGATTTTTGAACTTGTTTAATATTATTCTGGGATAAAAAAAAACAGGAAGATTTATTTTGAAATGTCATTATTAAATTTACCGAAGTTCAAGGAAGAAAATATTTTGAGATTTTAAAACATATAAGTTAAAAAGTTAAATGAGAAATTATTTGAACAAAGAACTGAAATCATATTTCAATAATGTAACCCTTTATCTATTGACAGGTACTTATAAGTACCATTTAAATCTGGATAATATCTGGATTATATATGATTATTTTTGAAGATGGTATTCTAAAAAACATGGCGAACGTAACCCAAATAACAAGAAGTTAATATAAGTTAAAAGTAGGAATAAAAAATATTTAATTAATAATTAAATTAATTAATATATTTCTATTAATTAAAAATTTACACTTGAGTTCTCTATGATTATTTTGCAAAGAAACTTAACTACTGGTGCAGAAATGAAGGAAAATTGATGGCAACATAATTCAGTAGATAAAGAGTTAAATATATCATAAGTTATAGAACAAATTTTCAAATGTTCAATTTATCAAAATTTCATTCAAGGTTAATTATATTTAACGAATAAAAAAAAATAGATAGTATAAAAATATTATTTCAAAGTATTTATAAAATGAGAAAGGCTTTTAAAGATGTGCACACAATTTTCAGTAAAAATGTATTTGTATTGCAAAATTAAAAAATATTCATTAGTAGCTGTTAAAAATTATTTTGTAGAAAAAAAGAACTGTTTTTTCAAGCAAAAGCTATTTTTGTATGGCTAATTAAAAAACAAACTATGTAGCTGTTAAAGGTAATTATTTCTCAGAAAAAAACTGTTTTCATTAGTAAAAAAATCTCGAAGGGCTTTTTCTTTATTGAAATTTTTGTTTCGAAAAGGTAATTCATTTCAAGAAATGTGTGTTAGTTTAATGAGAGTGTTATTTAATTTAATTAATTAGCAAACGTACTTCTATACTGTTTTTGTTTTTTTCGTATATGAGAAAGGGTTTAGGAGGTGAAGAGTTGCTTATCTTCAAAAAACAACCGTTTTCATTTAGTGGTAAAATTAATCATCTGGGAAATCATCGATCACCAGATAAATTTATTTTCCTTTATTGTCACCGTCTCCGACTATTTAAAACTATATATTTACATGTAAATTAACGGGGTTTATTTTAAGTACTATGGAATTTAGAACATAATTTGGAATACAGTTTAGAGCACCACATCGATAGAATCATTTTAGAAATAGTAAATAATAATTCAAACATATATTTCCTAATCGGGTTCAATATATTATAAGCAAATATAATCTAGAATAGAAATTAGAACATATAATCTATTTTAGAATAAAATAAAATGTATACGTAAATCGCCATACATGTAAACATAAATAACACCTATTCCGTTCTAGACTGGGCAAGTTAAATATAACAATTTATTGGAAATATATGTTTTAATTTTCCAAATAGCATTGCGTTTTCATGACTTAAAAAATAAACAGTAACCCAATTTTAATGTTTACTATTTGAAAAAAAAAATACGCATGTATTGTTTGTTTCGGTATACTAACACAATCACTTTTCGATGATTCTATTTCACAAAGAGATGAGACGCGGAAGGATGTGCATATTTCTGGAATTTACTTTATTGTCAAATATAAGTATCTCCTCTTTTCATCTTTCTTCTCGCCCCTATTTTGCCGAATTAAACTCGTCCGAACGCATGCGCAAAAGCGTGGATGGTTTTTGAATTTGTTGTCGAACAATATAATATCTTGTATTTAATTGCATCATAATGAGGACGAACATATAAGTTTGTCAAATAAAGATTCATGTTGATTGATTACTTTATAGCGACATGGATCGTGGTTGAATGAGTAGATAGATTGCTTATAAAAGTTTGAACTCAATTAGAGGATGAATTTGAAGGGATGAAAAGCTAAATTCTACAATCAATAACAAAATATTCTGAGCTTTTTTACGCATTTAATAATTTTTCACTTATGCTTCAAAATATCCACGTCGTAGAGTACGAAAAGCTGGTAACATGACAAAAAGGATGCGATTTTCTCCTAAACGGGGTTCCATTTCACTTTTGAGATATTGCTTTTGCGATTGACGAAACAAGGCGTTCTTGTCTCTCTGCGCTAATAAATCTATCAGCAGAGGAACGGCCCGCTTTCGTGTGCTAAATTTATTACAAATTGTTCCTTTGTGAAGACATCAGCCATCAAAAGATGGCCATTTCGCAAATATGACAATGACATGATTGGAAGAGCGTGAAAAATGCTAAGCGATTCCCCTACCAGAAACACGAGTCATAAAAGTGAACGAACAAAGCAGAGGGAAAATGAGATCAACATTTTGCGTTTAAATGGAATAGAGCTCCATTGATTTTTTGTTCTTTTCTACCAATGGATGGATACCTATATTATGACGAAAAAAGAGGTAACGTCAGTCATATGATATGTATCACTATATATGTTGTTATTCACCTGATTGTAAGTCGTTTGAAGCTTTACAGTGTCTTCGAGTTTACATTCATTCTAAGTGATATGCAAAGGATTTCAAAATTAATTTGGTGCGGTATACTTACCATGTACCACATCTACATAAATAAATGTGGCATATGGTACTAATATTACGTTTTAAATATCGTACTAAAATATTGTGTGTGTGTGTGTGTGTGTGTGTGTGTGTGTGTGTGTGTGTGTGTTAATATAAAATTTTATATACAGCATGCTCCATGACTCAAGTCATACTACATGCATCCACAATCAGTTACATTCAGCTAAAGATGCATAGAGAAAAAATAATAATAAAAGTGTCCTAATAAGCGACAGACAAAAATTTAGAAAAGGAATACTGAGTATAAATTCAAGGAACTGCACAAAGTACTCAGGTGAAAGTAAATTTTTCAGATTTGTGTGTGTGAGAGAGAGAAAGAGAAAGAGAGAGAGAGAGAGAGAGAGAGAGACTTTCTTATCTAAAGAAGAAGGGGGAAAACTAAAATTACTTTTCCCCCATAATAATAAAAAAAACTATACAAGTTTTAACTGATTTGTTGCAGAGGAGAAAAGGTTTTGGTTCTGTTTCTATTTTTTAATATTTAACATTTAAGTCCATTTATTCAATTATATCAAGAATATTTGGCGATTAAAATAATTTCTATTATAAAGAAAGGCTTTTCTCGGTAAATGAATTGGTAATTAATGAGTTTAATTGAAGGAAAATTATTTTTTCACTTGAAAAGAATGCATTTTAGTTAAAAGATAAGAGAAATATTTTCATCAAATAAATTCAGTAATTATAATAATTTAAATTATCTTAATGATGTGCTGAAAATTCTAAAATTCATTAACTGATAATTAAGCCTTGCAAATATTAAAATCATATATTGCCATTAATAATACACAACTTTACAAAATTTCTTAACGTTAGCACAACAAAAAGCTAATGAGATATCATTTATAATATTGCATTTTATAATACAGAAACAAGTAAAAAAGTATATAAACAAATTCAGAATGCATAAACATTTATAAAAATATAAATTTTTGAAATTAAAAATAAGTTATTAAACATCAAACATACTAAAACATTTTTGTTATCTACTGATAAATAAAATATAAACATTTCAAAGAGTTTTTCACTAATCTGTTTCCAAAAGAACTTAACAAAAGAACTAAATCTGAAATCATTCATAAAAAACTGTAAATAATTCTTTAACAAAATTCAAAATGCATAACTGTATCTATTTCATTCATTATTATGTAATTCAAAATTTTACGCAGCAATCTAATAACTGTTTAGAAATATTATTTACAATTATACAACAACAAAAACAACATAATATAATTGAGAATTAAAAATTTTCAAAATTTAAAACTTAAAATTTAAATTTCGGTTTTTAATTAGAAAGAGTTAAAAATATAGCATTTTTTTTAAAAATTAAATAAATGGATATGAATATCGATAATTTGTTTAAATAACTGTCTCGGCTGGAACAATTGCGCAATATGGAACTTAATAAGTTCTGAAGTTTCGCAAATTATTTCAAACTTATTAATAGGTTTCACATAAAAGAATTTGACTTACCATGAGCAGATGCAAACCGTCACTATTTCCATCTATACTTCAAATTCAAATTTATCTTAGTTTGTTTAACAATTAACCATAATATACATAACACGAATAAAGCTAAATTACGAACTGTTCAATTTCCAAAAATGTAAATATCGTCTGCGATCATAAAAAAAAAGAATCTTTGTTTTTTTCTTGTTGCCAATCGTAAAGGAAATAATATACATAACGCCAGTAAAGCTAAATGACGAACTGTTCAATTTCCAAAAATGTAAAAATCGTCTGCGATCATGAAAAAGAAAAAAGAAAGAAAAAAGAATTTTTTTCTCGTTGCCAATCGTAAAGGGAAAAACTTGGCAAACTAATGAGAAATATTGGTACAGTATCATCCGTCTGTTAAAAATTATAAATAATTTTACTCTTGTTTATACATTCTCATTTTGCAACCATCTTTCGAATATAAACAATTTTTTTTACAATTTATTATTTACAATAAATTTAAAATATAGTGTAATCAACAAATTCTTAAAAAATTATTTAACTAAACAAGAAAAAAATCTTTGTTTTTTCTTGTTGCCAATCGTAAATGAAAAAGCGGCAAATTAATAAGAAATGTTGGTACAGTTACAGAGAAAAGTATCATCCGTCTGTTAAGAATTATAAATAATTTTAATCCTGTTTATAAATTCTCATTTTGTAACCATCTTTCGAATATAAACATAAAATTATTTATTTTGTTTTTAGAATTTATTATTTACAAAAATTTAAAATATAGAGTAATTAACAAATTCTAAAAAAAAATGCTTTAACGAAAAAAAAATAAAAGCCTTCTTTCCGTTTGATTGAAATAGGCTTAAAATTGCAAAATTGCATTATTAAAACACTTTTATTGTTATGCCGTTAAATATTAAAATGCTAATAAAAGATTATTTAAATTTTTGAAGAGAAAATGTCATTTAACATCATGTAGTTTTGTATAAAAATGTGCAATATTTACTGATTCAATTTGGCATTAGAATTTATTCCAAAATTGTTTCAATTCAAATGTGAGTGATTCTTATTCACTTTCTTTTTTTTTTTTTTTTGGGGGGGGGGGAGTGGTTTGTGTTTTTTTTTTTTTTTTTTTTTTTTTTTTTTGGGGGGGGGGGGGAAGTGATTAGTACTTTTGTTTTCATTGTTTTTATATTTTTCTCAGAGTGAGAGTATATATATATATATATATATATATATATATATATATATATATATATAAATGTTCAATTTAGCCCATATTAAATTCATCCTAAAATATTCTCTTTTTTTTTATCCTATTCTCCTATTCCAGTTTTTCTTTTTAATTAATTGAAGAGAAACTTCGTAAAATTCTTTAGTCAACGGTTCCCACGCTCCGAGTGAAAGGGATAAAAATTGCTGATCTAAACATATACTTTTTAAAAGATCAATGTTTCCTTTGTCAAAATCGGAATGCGTAAGAAATCCCTATAGAAATCTCACTGCACATAAGCAGAGTGAAAAAATATTTTAAATATCAAATTCTCATGGTGTTTAAGACCAATTGTAAATTATTTCCCTCTCACTTTACGGTAATTGCTCTTGTACGGTACTGTGATCGAACTCGTCTTGTCCGTGACGTAAATAAATCATACCTCCTCATGAGAATAAAGCGTATGAATTATTCAACCTATATTCTCGCTGAATTCGGCCACGACCTGTGACCCGCTTGAAGGCACACGGATAAATAAATAAAAACTGAATGACCGGACCACAGCAACACTGGCGGAATCTGGAATTAAGTCCTACAAACCATCACCGGCCACGGTACAAACCATCCCGTAGGAAGTACGTCGCATCATCGATAGAAGTCAGACTCCGAACTAGTTGCTTATCTTCCAGGGTGGCGAGATCCAACCGCCATGCCGGAAGCATCACTTCATCATTCTCATGTGCCTTCCCGGGAGGGGGGTCTTTTTAATAAGGTAGCAATTAGAATATCAAGTGTTTTTTTAATCCACTGTGTTTCACACAGAATTACAAGCTGTAATATTTTTCAAATAAGCAGACAATGGCTATAATTAAAACTATAATTTAAAAGGATGACGCCAGCAAAAAAGCAAAATCTGTACTTTGTAAGTTTTGCTGCAATATGATTGCATCGATACCTTTTTTTTTTCTTAGAAAGAATGAGCTATAAGAATGATGACAATGCAGGAAACAACCTGTAGAGGCATTCATTGTTTCATTACAATTCATGCTTTTTTTTTTCATATTTTAAAAGTAACTGATAAACAGCACACTGTTGTATATATCCGACAGTCATCGCCAAAATAGAAATATTTATTTATTTATTTATTTATGTTTAGAATTATTTTATTCTTTGCCCTTGGATTTCACTTTCTCTACTATACCTCATCGTCGGGTTGCCATCGAGGAAATTTTTGAAATGAAAATTTTGATGTTTACATTTTGGTCCTAATATTCTTCTATTTTTGAAATTTTGTGAGTTTCTTTTTATTTCAGCAATACGTTGTATTCTATTGTTCGTATGCAAAATAAGAAGATAATAAATAAGAAAAGTAGAAATCCTTTATACAAATATTGCGGGCTTGTAACAAACTTTGAATGAAATCTGTCAATGGAAATCTGATCAATCTGCTAATACGAATGAGATTACAAATTTCAAATGCATAATATTACATGCAAAATTGCATGCATTCCATACACTAATACTGCAGATTTTGGATTCATCTTGAAATCCTTCTACTAATCAAATCAATTTGCAGAACTTTCTTGCTTATCCATCTATATTTGAATCATGTGACTTAAAGATGAATGTTGATTTTGAATACATAGAGGAAAGATGGGTGTTGATTGGTCCAAAGTTTGATATGCATGTACAGTATTGATAATTCAAATATAGCCTATTATTTGTCTTGTCCGTTAGTTTTTTGAATTATCGCATTCTCATATTCGCAAATATACAAAACGTCAGACGATCAGCCTTTCTTTGTGGTTGCAAATAAAAAAAAGAGATTAAAATGAAATCTGCTATGCATATTTCAATGTATCTTGCCAGAACATCATTTCTTGAACGGCCAAGCACCACGAGCTCTTACAAATTAAATTATACTTTTTATTCATTTTAATTGTTTCATCGAGTTAGTCACTTTAGTATTGCAAACTATCCAAATAACTTTCTCACGCATTTATTGTTTTAAAAAATATTATATTTCCTATTTATTTCATTTCGTATAATCACGCACTCAAAATGACATTTTTCTAGTGTTTATTTACTGTAGTCATTAACTTATTTTTTTAATCAAAACTTTTGTAAATACAATGGCAAAGCGTTATTAAAAGCTTATTTTTGCGATGCTCGTGCAAGTAATAAAAATTTTAATTTTTTTGACGCCAAAAACCTTATCCCCAAAACAACATCATGTCCTGACATGATAAAAATCAAAGTTATATTTTATTGATACATTTATATGCCTGATTTGATCCACCCATTATTTGAGTTTTTGAATAAATGTGGTCACATAAACATGGACGGACGATCAGACAGAATTCTGTAAATGAAACTCTTCCAAATCTGCTAATTCTTTAAAAAAATCATATGTCAAATCCCCTTGCATATTGCTAGTTTCATGTTTGAATTATTCTATTTTCGGACGAATAATCATAATTAAAAAAAAAAGTGTTTTTCGGTCTCATGGAGATCTAAAATGTGAAAATTCACCAAAATCCCGAATTCGAATTTTTTTGATAATTTAAATATTTTCTCTTCAAAATAATGATTAATCACATTAATTTAGGACTTATGATAAAAATGCATTGTATTTCATCAACAGAGTTCTCAAAGAACTTTAGAAACTTCATTAAACAAACAAACAAACAAACAAAATCTTAAAATTGAAGCTCCTGAGATTTCATATGACAATAGTTAAAATTACTTTGTTTTTGATTAAAAATAAAGAATAAAAATATAATTTAATTTTCAAAGCTCAAACAACATGCCTTAACAACTCTTGTGATGCATAAAAAAAAGTCCGAACGATGTTCCCCCGGATTTGGATCGTAATTTCATTGCCCTTGCTCTATCTCACGATCGGTCAAAGAATGGGTTCAAGGTTTCTAAGTCATTACGGTTTTTATTTTCTGTTTCTTTCGTTTTTATTTTTCTCTTCTTTTTTTTTCAACCACTCTTCTTTTCTTTAAGGATGCTTTTCACTATCGCCCTCCCCCTTTTTCTTCTCCTCCCCCTTTCAGAATTGTTCTTTGGTTATTCTGGTTGGTTGTATGTGAAGGTCATTCGATGAACAACGTTGCCATCATTTGTTTTCTTCTTTTTTATTGCCAAACGATAATCAAAGGAATACTTTTTATCAGCTAGTTCTGAGTTCCATTTTTTTTATCTCATCCTCCTGCTGGTCCAATTAATAGTAAAAAAAATAATGCCATAGGGTGTCAAAAGAGGATTTTTGTTTATTTTTAATTCTATTTATGTTCCACTGGGTAAATTTTCACGCTTGACTATCTCTCTGAAAATGGCATACTATAGAATTTAAAAAGATAAATAAATAAAATTTCATGACTTGGTGATTGTGTACAAATAAAATTTCATAACGCTTGTTGGGTGGTAAAATTTTAGCTATTTATTGATTGTATTTAAGTGTTAGGGGGGGGTTGAAGGTTGACCCTGAAAAGTTATTTTGTTTTCCTTGCGAAATAGATTATTTTCTGATGATCTGAAAGAACAATTTAGCAACCACTCTAAGATTACAGTTTAGAGATGATCAAGTTCTAATAATAAAAAAAGAGAAGAAATATAGCATAAATCCTTACAAAATTTCAAAAAAAAAAAACGAATAAGATAGAGAGAAAAAAATTCAGTATGACTGTTTTTTTTTCCCCTAAATAATAAATAGACAAAACGATATTGCATTTTTCACTCAAAGTTGAGAAAGAAAATTTGTGTTCGTTATCTAGAAACGTATTACAAGATCGTTTCATTTTAGTTTTTAAATCCTTGAAAAGATTTTCCATTTTTTCAAAATTTATTTATTATCATATGAGACGTTATTAAAAGGTTCACCTGCTTTTACCAGCATTGCTTTATTATTACGTATGCTTCTTTGACAACAGATACGTTTTTAAAAGGTTTACATAGAACAATGACATCATATCTGTTATTTCATCTCAAAATCGATCGAACTCTAAAACTGTGTTTGCCAGCTAGAAAAATTGAAAATTGAAGTTTAAAAAATGTGTGTGTGTGTGTGTGTGTGTGTGTGTGTGTGTGTGTGTGTGTGT
>JAOUZG010019564.1:694683-734215 GCA_026289955.1 Argiope argentata
TGTGTGTGTGTGTGTGTGTGTGTGTGTGTGTGTGTGTGTGTGTGTGTCAGACAAATGAGCTCGTTATATTTCTTCAGAAATTTGACAGATATCTAAATGAAATTTCATCTGTGATTTGTAATTTGCGCACAGACTAACAAAATTTTTAAAAAAAACTTTTTTTTTCCTAAAGTGAATTTTTCGGGGAGGGGTGGGGGTGAGATGGAAAAGAGGATGAGATGCTTCCGGTATGGTGGTTGGATCTCACCACTCTGGAGGGTACACAAATAGGTGGGGGGGATCTGGCTCCTCTCGATGACGAGGTGTAGCAACAACTCAAACACCAAATATTATTTTCTTAAATTGTTGCTTTTTTTGTGTGTTGTCGAATTTACATGCTCATAAAAATATAGATTGATTCATGGCCAACACGACTTTTGGACAAAACTTGATATGAAGCTAACTTCTTAAGATAAACCTGTTTATCAAATTTTATCTATTTAGCTGTATTTGTTTTGTACTTATCGCTTTTACTTATAATAAGGTTATTGAATAGTCAGAGAATTTCGTTCAAAATTTGTATAGAAATTCATAAATTTGAAGTAAATTCCTACTTAAAGTGTTCTAGATAGACGGAATCATGGACGGACAGACGGATATAATTTCAAAATGAAGTCTTTGAACTCAGAATGACTGAAATTGAGATATTAGCTACACCTCTGGGTTATATATATATATATATATATATATATATATATATATATATATATATATATATATATATATAAAATTAGCTATATTATTTCACTATGTCAAACTTCGCAATATCTGTTAATAGCACTCGTAAACGTTTCTTACTTATGCACCCTAAATCGTTGAGGCGTTGCTCGATTGGAGAGCAATAAGCCAATCGATCAAAGACATCTTCTGAACAGAAACTATCTGAGTTTGGCCTTCTTGCGTACATATACTACAATACTGCATTTTTCCCCCAATTTTTTTTTCAGCAGTGAAGAGGCGATAGCAAATGGCGTATGATACCTTCCCCCCTCCCTCCCCATCCATCACCAACAGAAGCTTTAAAAAAATGTAAACAGCACTTGGGGCGTGGTACTTTTTTTCGCCTCCTCGTCATATTTGGCTATAAAACGGCCTATTAGTGTATTATCTCGATGGAATTCTCAAGACTGATGATCGGGACATCCCTGCATTCCCCCTCGACCCCTGGTCACCACGCCACTGTAATTATACAGTGAAGATAAAAGCATCCTGACGCTCTTCTTTTTGATCCCTCACTCACAAAATCTGATCCACAGATCTACAATTTGGGACCATGTACTAGCAGCACAGAGGTGACAACAGGAGCATAATAATAATAAAAAAATTTCTTGTCGTCATGAGTCATTTGGAAATACAAATGAAGACTTGGGCATAAAATTACTTGTTCTTTCCTTCAGCATATTTCAATTCAAAAAACTGCCTTAACACCCTAATGTATTGCACGCGTAGCGGCCCTAAGAAAGGCGCTTAGGACATCTCTTAGGACGATTAGGACAAGGGCTATGCAGAGTTTGTACGGTCTTGCTGGCACACCCTGTATAAATATATCATTCGGGTCGGGATGGCCTGGTTGGTAGAGCGTTGGACTCGTACTCCTTAGGTTACGGGTTCGGAGCTCACCGGCCAAAGGATTCCCTGAGTGTATGGCGACTGGCGCTCGTTAAATCTGTTCGTGGTCGCAAAGTCTTCCATGTCGAGATATACCACTGGGGGTACTGGGTCAAGGGTGATCGTTCTCTGTTCAAGGTCTAAATTACGATCTCAGATGAATGAATGAATTTGCATGAAAGTAGTCCATCCCCTAAAAAAGGTTGTGACGTGTGAGTAGCTAAGTCGTGCTCTTGGCCCTAGATGGCGCTACTTGTAAAACAAAGAGACGCATTACTTTGGCTTAAAGCATTTGCTGATCTTATCAGCGGGGGCTTGTCCAAGGTAAGTGTCATTAGTCACAACAAATATATTATTAGAATTACAAAAGCATATCTGATTTTGGACTTACAAATCTGTTTCATCAAAACTTTGACCATATGTCAGTATATATATTTGCAGTATAAAAAACAGTAATTCGAAAACGCAATGTCTTCTTTACAAAAGTTTAGTATGTATTTTTTTCATCAAATGTACATTGAGTCAAATTTGGATACAGTCCCTGGAAAAGAAGGTACAGTTTATTATCAGCTTCAGTTGTACTATGAAGCGATAATAGCCATGTTAGTATGTGAACAGCCGAGAATGGTCTTCTCGAAACTTTCTTTTTAACGCAGTATTAAGTTTTTCATGTCAGAGAACGCTTTACATGGTATAGGCATTACGAATATTAACTTTTGTTGGATATTCAGCATTTTTACTGTATCTAGCGTGTCATTCTTGGCAAGTTAATTGGTAATTAATCCTGATATCTGTTAATAGTATTCAAAAATTGAATTTGTGTTTTAGACACTTTTTTTTTGATCGATTCAACCAAAATGTGAACAAACAGCTCTTGTAGTCACAAAATCCCATGCTAGATTTGATAAATTTAAGTCATCTAATTTTTTAATTATTGATTTTATATGTTTCCGAAAGCAGAGACCTACATACAATCAATCCGTAATTAGATTCGACTAAAAATTTGACAGCTATATACATTAAAGATGCTAAATCTGTGTTCTAGATTTTATCTATCTAGCTCTCTTCGTTTTGTAATTATCGTGTTAACCTAAGTTCGAACAACCGGAAAGACAGGTTTTCTCAAAACAAATCTACACAAAATTTGATAGATATCTGAAAATCTGATTTAAAACCATATACTGAATTTCAATCCTCTAGCTCAATGCTTTTTTGATTATATTCGTCAATAACAGATGGACAAACAGACATTTTCCAAAAAAAAAAAGTGTTTTTCGAGCTTAGGGAGGTTTGAAATATGGAGAACTGTCAAAATCCCCAGTTCAAATTATTCACTATTACTATACTTTCTTTATACTCCGTATGTAAGAAAGAAAAGTTTATTCGTATACTGCAATGAAGATATTATTGATGTATTATTGCCTTTACTAACTTCTCCGCACATTTTCATTTTACGTGGCAAAATAAAATGTATCCATAGCTTTGGAATATTTAGAATCAATAAGCTAAGTTCAGGTGCTTTCGTTTGTAGAGTTTGCTGACCCCTGGTCAGCATGAAATCCTCCAGTGCATTCACCCGCACAAAAATCGATAGGAAGTGAAAAGTCGTTTCTGGCTCATCTATTCAAATAAGTGGAGGTTCCATGGTAACCTGATCGGTCTGCGCTTTCCGCCTTCCAATGAAGAAATTTCCGTTTGGTTTAGCATTCATCAATTATACTTTTCATTGATTAAATAATGTATGCTGTCAAAAACCATCGCAGCTCGGTTCGGTAAAGGATGACTGATTATGGAAAAAATTATTGAAGTTTATTAATTTACTGTAACGTTTTAGTATAAGAAGAGAAAATATTGTAAAAGTTAAAGAAAAAATGATATTTTACAAACATACTTTTTATAGTTCAAATATATAATAAAAATTAAACCTACGGTCGCAAATTTCAAGTTATCGTGTGAGAACGTTATTATTTTTAAGCGATTATTTGTCTTAATTAATTTAAGTCATTAACCAGTTTCAACAGATTAGAAAAAATTACGAGACTTCTCTCTCTCTCTGTTTCCCTCTCTCTAATTATAATTTTTTTAAACTTTCATTTTCAATTTTCATAGCTGCAAACAAAGCTTTGCAGCTCGACCGGTTTTAAGAGTTAAAAAAAAAAAAACAGTAATCTCGACGATAAGTTCATTATTACTAGAAGCTATTGTATATGTGGCAAAATTCAATGAACTTAATGCAGATTGATATTAAAATTATATTCTAATATTTACAGCATTTTAACCAATACAGTTAGTAAGAATGAGCTAATAATGACATTAAAGAATAGATATCAGTTGCGTTTTGCAAAATTGTGACAGTTAAAACGGAAAGAGAATCCCCCCCCCCCAAAAAAAAACCCAAACGATAATGTTCTAAGCACGAAATTAATTATTTAAAAGTAAGAAATCGTAAACAACCTGGAAGATGACGCCATTTGATTGAAATGACAAACAAAAAGCAATTTATAGTAACTTTAATTAAATATTTCAAACAATACTGGCAAAACAAACCTCAAATGTCATGGGTTAGGTGACTCGCTATTTACAGATGAAAAAAAAAACGAATATTTCTTGCCTACGTTTTTTTTTAATACACCTCAAAACACCACAACCAAAACAATATCATGTTTTCACATAATAAAAATATATTTATCAAAGAAAAGAATCGTTTGCTTTTTCCTTTTAATAATATTTTAACTGAAATAAAAAAAAAGTAGCAGTTATTAAATGTCTGAAAAGAAATCGTCTGCTAAATGTCTTAACAGATTTAGATTACGGTACTTACCAGACAGAATTTCCTCGTTTTTATAGGTAAGTTAAATTTAAATCGCAAAACTTTATCTAAACATAAAATTTGATTCAAATCTTTAGAGCTATTTCCGAGATGCAGATGCTCAAAATAAATTTATATGTGAACACGAATTTCTCTTTTAAAATTATAAAGTTTGAACCGTATCCGAATTTTGGCATTTTATTTACCAAGATAATTTAATGCTATTGAAAAATTTAACTGTTCCAGAATAGATCATCTTTTACTTTCATAATGATAAATTCATATTACTGTTCTTTAAACAAACTTTACAGATATTACACAGAATGCATCTTTCTTAGCTTTAAAAAAAGTGAATGAAAATCACGTGATTAAATATTTGATTGAATACTGAAAACGGTTTGAATTTCATCTCAACAATGAAATCTTAAACTGAATTGATAAGCTTCCGCTGGCTACAACTTCAGGATAATAAAAAAAAAAATCCTGAAAAAATTACTTTGTTCGTTTTTCATTTTTTTGTGTGATGTGCTGTTAATTTAAAAATAAATATAAAAAAGGAAATGTACGATTGCAAATTTCAAGTTATCATGTGAGATCATTATTATTTTTAAGTCATTATGACTATATATACTGACCAAGCTTAGGGACTCAAACGCGAGGAAATTAATATTGATCTGTAAACTTGAGATTTATTATGTCAGGTGAAAAGCTACAAACTTCTGGAATTCTTTTTAATTTGGTATGTGTTTGGATTTCTTTTTTTAATTACTATGTTTTGTTTCTGTGTGAGGGTTTGAATATGTCTCTGTAATTCTATTTAGATTTAAAAAATTTGAAATAAATTGCTTCATGTGTTTGCTTGTGTGCTTATAATACTGGTATATTCTGTTTTCCGATTTTTTGTTTGATCTAAACAATATGCTTAATCTATTTGGATTCAATTTTGTTCTTATATTTGAATTAAATTGCTGTACCTGTTTGCTTGTATGCTTATAATAGAGGTATATTCTGTTTTACGATCTTTTATTTGTCTAAAAAATATGTGTAATTTATTTGGATTCAAATTTGTTTTTATATTTCTGTGATACTTATTTATCTCTAAGGTCTCAATTTTCTGGGATTTTCGAGTTACGTAGGATCAATTTTTGACAAAATCGTCAGATCCCTAGAAGAAAAAATCCCTGGTTTGAATCCCCGCCTGAGAGTGACCCTTGAAAAAGTCTTCAGGCCGGATTCATTGTATTTTTACTTTTGATCTTGAATTTTACTGTAAACTTATTTTTGTCATTTTAGTTTAATTCATTGGTATTTTAGTAGTAGCAGCATTAGTGCTCTCTAAACACAATGTTCTTTTTATTTCTTAATATTTTGGTTCAAAAATTTGTCCTTGGTTTTTTTCATATTTATCTTTGTTATTATACACACACACACACACACACACACACACATACACACACACACACACATATATATAATGTTTTTAAACTTCCATTTTCAATTTTTTTAGCTGGCAAATAAAGTTTTGGAGCCCGACCGATTTTTTTTTTTTTTGAACAACAACTATGATGTTATAGTCCTTCGTCAGCCATTTAAAAACGCATCTGTTGTCAAAGAAGCGTATGTAAATAATGAAGCAATATTGTTAAAAGCAGATCAACGTTTTAAAAGCGCCTTTGCTGTCAAAGAAGCATACACAATAATAATGCCAAACTGGTTAAAGCAGGTAAAAATAATTTTTGCCCGTAAATTTCGGAAATATCAAAACCTCCTAACCAAAACATCACGTTCTCACATGATAATTACTGTGCAAAAAAAAATTTTTTTTATTGTTCTTTTATGTTTTGTTGCTGCAAGCAAACAATTAGAAATGCACGATAATAAAATTTTTAATGATTAGTGATGGCAACATCAGTGGGAGGCAATCTTCATATTTTCAAATTTATTCTTGCATTGTTAGAGTTTAGTTACTTCAAATTAATTGTATTAAAAGAAATTATTAAAATAAACCTCGCAATGTTAACTTCAATTAAACCTTGAAGCTTATTAAAACAAGGTAAAAAAAATGTCTTCTTTTTTTTTCAATTTTGAAGTAGGAATAAAAGTTTTCATGATTAATTAACAAAGGCAATAAAAAACAAACAAATGAAAAGACTTAATTTTTTTAAAATTTATCTCTTGATTGTAACCATTAGTTACTGCACATTAGGCAAAAGTACCTACTTCAAAAAGCAATTTGTACATTTAAATAAAAAAAAATTAAAACAAAACGTTCATTTAAAGCTTCTAACCCATTGATAAAAAAAACTATTCAAATTCTATTAATGTTTTACAATTTCTTTTACTGTCCTTGAATTCATTCAAATTCAAAAACAAAATATTTCGTGCCACTGGGTATCTATCGTGACAGTAGCATGTCTTTCAACATGAAATCTGAAAGGTCAACCAACTTCAATCGACCACCTAAATACATTCATTCCAATAACAGTTTTCCTCCCCCCCCCCTTCATAAAATATTACCAACACACGCAGAATTTCCATAAACACAACAAACTCACTAAGAGTAGGCGCTTCACTCAAAATGGTCAGGACATTGATTTCGAACACAGCAGGGGAGGAACAGAGCTCAGCGGTTACCCTCCACCCTCCATAAAAAAGGGAAGAAAAAGGTGATCAGAGTCTATTTGATGGCACTGTCCCAACTTTTATGGCCTAAAACAACTCTAACTTGTCTCTTTCACTCGGTTTTTTTTTCCGATGTTAAATGCAGAGGAAGTTCTTTCCATTGAGAGTCATTTAAAATAGCGAACTAGTGCTAAAAGGGAAGGGAATTTGTCATATATTCATAAAGGGGAGGAAAAAAAGGAAAAATGGCAAATTAAATGGGTTTGTCGACTTCTGACTCAGACAGTTTTAGCTAAATCTGTCAAGCTGACTATAAAATTATATCTACTTGAAATACGTTCGACTTCAGCTTTCGGAATTTTATGACCTTATGACACATGTAAAAAGGCATGTTTAGTCGTTAATTAAATTTTCAGGGGTTTTATTTAAAGCTATTGCTTGGTGTTGCTACCAATTATTATACTACTCATTTGCGTTAGTTGATTTTTAAAATTTTTGTTTGTGTTTCGAATTTCCAGGAAAATGTTGCAATGGGTTAGGGATCTAATTCTTTGCGAGAGTCTGATCTATTTGCTTCGCTTCGTCCAAAATATTTGAATTTCGAAATACAGATCTTATAACCTTTTTAAAGATTTAAAATTAAATCATCAATTTCAATTGATGAAACCACTCATGTTCACCTCTTTGCATTTTAAAACTACGTTCATTTTATTCATTCATTTAAATTACGTTGTCATTTTAGAATATTTTTTACATCTACCATTTCACCACAGTTTTATTATACTTTTATACTTGCATTACTTTTTTACTTATGTTATATTTTTAATTGAACCTTTTTTTAGCGCAACGTGGTCAACATCATGTCTTTTTTGTCGTACCTCACGGATTGATACCCGTCTAAAACGAAAGTACATCATTTCATTAAACGATCAGAAAGTGATAAAATGAGGAATTATAGCTGAATCTTAATAATCATCACCTATTATGATACTGTCCCTTCAGTTGTAAATATGTCCCGTCGTAGGTATGGGGTAATTCAGCCCTTCATCATCATCATCATTATTACCTGTATTATGAAGCCTAATCATCGAATATCGGATAATTGTCATTCTAATATCAGGGATACTTTCTTTCTTTTTGATGTTTTTTTAAGCTATAATGAACAAAAAAAAAACGTATAGAGTCAGTAAAGGTTTTTATTTGCTCTTACGAATTATGCAGGTTGTTAATTAAAGTCCTTCTATTAGCATTATTTTACATTAACAAAAGAAGGGCGAATTCACCACAAGCTGGGCGTCTAAATATAGTAAATAAACTTTGTGTTAAACCATGAGATCGTTGCAGCGCCACCTGGCAGTAAATAACGGAGTTAATGTTCTATCTCGAAAACAGTATAAGGAGAGAAGAATAAATTAGAAAAATGGAGAGCGATTTAGTACGAAAAAACACCGCGAGCGCAATAATGCTGAGAACAAAACGTGTAAAATTGCATTTGTTCGGTAGTAGCTCAGGTGTCGTCCTCGTCCTCTTACCACGGTTCAAAACTATGAAGGCAGCCCCAAAATAACCCTAGTGTTGCTTTACAACGGGACGTTAATATAACTAAACCAAACCTAACAAATGTTCATTGATGGTTTGGACAGATGAACGTTAGTATATGATAATCATAACAAAATCTGTATTAAATATGAGACTTCCTGACAATTAGTGGGAGTATGCAGAGCCGAGGTATACGCGTGACGTCTCGGAGGTCACGGTATAAGGGGAAGTTATTTCTCGTCCCCACATTAAACAGAGTTTCATATCGAATAAGAAGTTTATTTTACGCTTCCTTTTTTTAAACAAAATATCAGTGCAGTGTAAAATCTAACAATTTTATATTAACTTCTTCATTAATCTATCGTATGAACTCAAAAGATCTATATTTTGTAAATCCATGACTTTCTAGGGCGAAATTCAGCTAAATTTTCACAATTACGATGAATAAACTTGGCCAATCAAAAGCTTATATTTTTAGATATCCCAAAATACCATACGTTTATAAAAATACGGGCTTCTGATTGGCTTAATCGATCCGTCGTAATTATGAAAATTCGGCAGAGAAAGGCTCCCAAAAGAATTTTTTTGCCTCGGGTCTCAAGTAGGCTAAGTCAGGCCCTCGGCATGTATGTATACAATAATTCTAAAGTTATTATTAAAACATTGTGCTTCCCTGAACATTAAATTTAAAGCAAATATTCACTTTCTCTTATATTAACAAGATATTGTGTAAGGCTGGAATTTTTTCAACCAAATAATGTGATATAAAAATCAATACTCATGGAATGTAACAGCTAATGCACTCAAAGCAGATAGGGACAAACCACTCAAACTTAAATCACTACAATCCTTGTCTTTTATAATGAGGTTTTTGCAAAATGCAGTAAAGCCAGTTGTACTACCCATGCATTTGAAAGAATTTCACTCCTACATCTAATCTCACTACCCACAGTTTCCCCATTTACATGCATAGGATCTTAGAACAACCGTCCATCAAAGTCAAGAAGTTGGTATAACTTTCTTTTGTGCTGTTATTGCAATTTTCAAAATATAAAAATAATGGTTCTCTGTTTTTCCTAAATATTACATAATTTATTCATTTACAAAAATTAATTACCTGATTTTTATTATTTCAACAATTATTCTTCGAGCAATTTTATTAAAAAATAACTTATTACAACCAGCAAATGTCAGAAAATAAAAAGTTTTGAATTCTATAGCTAAGAAAAGTTTCTTAATTACTTGAGGAAATTTCATCAAATGAATATATAAAATATTTTTCAACATATTTAATTTTTAAAAAAGCATGTGTGCCTTAAATATAATTCATCTAATTGTTTATTAAACCTTAAATATAATTCATCTAATTATTTAAAATGTTTGAGTTAACTCAAGCAATTGCTGGTTCTAGTCTTCAAAATATTGATGCACGATTTATTTTAGATAGTCAATCCTCTTTTATCTTTCTCTGAATTGTAGCCTTAATATAAAGTGTTTCTTAAGTTTTTGTGTTCTCCAACACTTAAAAAATTTATTGTAATGGTAGAAAATTAGAAGAAACCATACTTGATTTTTTAAGTGTGAATTCAAAAGCCCTCAAGATAAAAAAAAATCGAATGTAAATCTATGCATTTAGTATTTTAAATCTTTTTATATTCTATAAATCTAATATATGATGACAAGTGAAGAGTATCATTATAAAATCAATAATTAATTGGAATAATTAATAACAATTTATGTATACGATTGTCAAAGACACAGACAAAAAAAAAACTTTTGCATAAAACAAATTTTAGCTCTGGAAATGCAAGAGAAAGTTGTTAAAAAATAAACATTATCTTTGATAATCTTCTTACAACAACCTATACAATAATAGAACTATAAAATTCAAATTCAATAAATTTCCACTACACATGATGCAAATGTATAATTGATTCATTTGATTGATCTTATTGTTATTCTTCACATTTCTTTAAGTGCATTAAAGGAAGTTGGTTGCTATCTTATTGTAGTATAATGGCAATGTTCATATTTTGTGTGTGTGTGTATCAAATAAACAAGTATTGAATTCAGCACATCTTATAAACACATTTTCCCAATCCCTATAATAATTAACAGGTTTTATAACTTCTATGACCTATAAAAATTTATTTATATTCATTAAAACGAGTTATAAATTGATAATTTAAAGAATATAAAACATTTTTTTCTTAACAAGTGTGCAACAACGTTAAATACTTCATTTTATAAGAAATTGATGAGGTTTGCAAACTTTTACCATTTACACAGTGCCAAATGAATTTCAAGTTACAAATGCATTTTTTTAAATTTAGCAATGCCTTTTTTATGGAATTCTTAGATTTAATGCTTAAGAAATAATTGAATATAAATTTTTTCTGTTTAATTTTGTAAGTAATATGAAGTACTTTTAAAAAAAAATCTTAATAGAGGTATTAATTTGCTTTACATAATGTATATATGATAGTCAAAAATAATTTTCTAAAATTGCTTGATAACATTATAATTTTGAGAAAATATTAACAGCTCTACAAACCTAAAATGTTGTATTTTTCAGTTATTTGTAAATTTGTCTTATTTCTTTATGCAGAAAAGATATCTAAGAGACACTATTAGAAAAGATATAAATACTTAAGTAAAATTCAGAAAGCATTTATTATGAAAAATTAATTATGAAATAATGCAATTACAGAGGGAAAAATCATTAAAATTGCTACAGTAATTAAAAAATTAAGGACACATAATTCTCTATTTGCAAGATATATTGTCCTTTTGGTTACTGAATGCAGACAGCATTAGTTTAAAACATGAAATAATATTTGTTTAGTTTTCACAATCTAAAAGTTTTGATATCTCATAATCAATGTTAACTATTATCCTTCTAATATAATTTGACTTTCAAGAACATGTGGTTTCTTTTAATGACAAGAATTATAATTATTAATGATGATTTTTCAAAGTTAAATTAATTATTAAATTAAATTTTTTTTATCAAGAAATAACATTTTTAATCTCATGGAGTTCTGTAGTTTAATTCCTTTTCGCCTGATAGTAAGAAAAATAAACAAAAATGGTTTTCCTTGTTTTGTTTATTTGAAGAAAAATTGTTTTTTAATGATACTGTAACAAATTTTTTCCCACTTGCATAAACAAGATTGAAAAAGTGAAATTTGGGTACTGATTATTTTATCCTTGTTCCATAACTAATTTATATACATATACACTATGCTAAAAGAATAAGAAACTCAAAATCACCAATACAAGTTTTTATTTCACAAGAGAATAAATCTAAGACTTATTCATGACAAGCAAGTGTCCAACAACAAATGCTTAAAAAGCAGTTTGAAGATATGTATCATTCATACCAATAAATACTAATTCCACTTAAGCAAATAAACCAGAAATTCTCTCAATACATAATTCACATTCCACAAGACAAGGTGCAATTTTTAATCATTCAAATTTTTGAAAAAATTTAACTTTCACTTTCAAACAATGTACTGGAATGAGAAAGCATTCAATTTTTATTCTTCTTGTCAGTGGGCATTTCCCCCCCCCCCTTCAATTTAAATAGATGAAATAGCTCAAATTTATACAGTATAGAAAAAATTGGGGTCTAAACATAGAGATGTGTTTTGCAGCTTTCTGTTCAGTAAATAGAAAAAGTAACACAAGGTGAAAAAGAAAGTTTTACAGAAAATACTGGGTAATAAACACATATATAAGTTAGAAAACTCTAACATATGCTGCAAAATTCAATTTACAGCAAAACAATTAAATATGTTTCCTTTAAGTATTATTTTAATTTATTAATACAGAAAATAATACTTTTTGCAAAACATGGATTACAAAAAGTGAAATCAGTACAACAATAATATATGCAAGAAAGCATTTTAAACCATTTCACCAAAATAACAAGAGTTAAAGAAAACAATTTATGAGAAATAAACCATCTTATGCAAAATATGATTGTAATGCAATTGAATAATAAGCTTTAATTGAAATTTGTTCACTTTTATGATACTCATTGAAATGAAAATTTATTAAAATCAATATTGTACATGTAATAATAATTATATATTTACATTAAAGAATTGTTTTAGAAACTTTAACAGCATGAGATATCCCCACCCCAATAATAGATTTTAAGAAGTTCCTTCAAGAAAGAGCTTTGAGATCACTCACTATTTTTTGCAGAGCTTTAAAAAACACATCCTTGAAAATAATAAGCCTTAATTATTTCCATTATAAACCTTCCGAAAGCCTTGACATTACATAATTACTAAACTTGTTATTAACTAATTTTGATACTCAATACCAAAGCAAACAAAAATATACATTAACTTTCTAATAAATCTTTCAGTAAAAATATTCTTTAAATTATAAAAACCAAGACTACACAGTTAAAAAAACTTTTTTTCCTTCAAAGTCTCTTCAAAGTTTCAAAACATAATAATAATTAACTAGCAAATGAAAAGTGAACAAGATTAGATCATCCACTTATGTACACATATTTGTAACAAATCACATAATGGTATGTTTAACTATCAAAATATAAGGATACCTCATTATCCTAATATAATTAAATGTTAAAAAGTAAACTATCTAAATAAATCAGGCCGGATTTTTCACTCATTAAGTTAACAAAAGGGTAAACTCTAGCTTATAAATTTAATAAACATTCACAAATTTTTATTTACTGAACAGAATATAGAATAGAAATACTACTATTATACTGATCAACACAAATGAAAAAGGATCTACAAAAAGTTGAAATGAATTCTTTTGACTTAAACGGGGGAAAAAAAGTTGCATAGGTGTGAATGAAAACAGCACATAACATTAATATTTATGGAATATCAGCATAAAATATCTATAACAACACTTAAACTAATATAAAACTTAGCTTATATCAACTCTATAATAGTACTAACAATTTCATACTCAAACTAAAATAATTATAATTAAACATTCCAGTACATTATAACATATTTACATGAATGTTCTTCCAATAATGCCTCAATTTATATTTTACAAACATGAACATGTATTCAACATATAATTATTGAATACCCCTTTATTTCTGAAATAAAAACTGCATTTAGAAGTGAACTACAATTATGTCTTGTGAAACCTTCACTTAACATTCTATTACTCTATCACAAAGAATATAACAAGCCATTCACAAAATTAGTTTTGTTTTTAACTAATGAAAAAGCACAACATACCGCACAACAATTTGAATACCTGAAATATTTCTTTGCACAATAAACATCATCCATTGCACTCATATATAAATTTGACAACAAAGATTGTACTTGAAATTCAATTCTTCTAGATTCTAGAAGATACCTTTGTGGAAATGAAATTAAACAGAGACCAGCTCTTATTTATCATCGTGAAATTCAACTAGGGGACAATTAACAAAACAAATACAACAGCAAAACATTTAAGTTCCTTGATAATTTTGTTTTCCTCCTTTAAGGAAATTAATTTCAGCACTAAAAATACTTAATAAACTACTCAGATATTGAAAACATCAATATAAATTTAAATTCATAAGAAAATAAAATACTTGATTCAAAGATAATCATTTGGCAAATACAATTCTGAATAAATGATAAACAAGGGATTGCATCCAAAATAACTTTAAAGTTAAAAATAAAATTTTAAACAATATATGTTCAAAACACTTTCTTAGTTACCACTTTTAATAATAAGCTTGTCATTTTTAAAGCCTTAATTTGTTCATCAGAGTAAAGTCTACCTACATAATTTCAATTGGCATGTTAAGAGATAAGAAGAATTGCGCAACAATTAGGTAGCAAAGTATTTTCAAGAAAGAAAATAATTACTATTGCATAAGTAACAAGGAAAAAGGGGGAAAATGTTTGCATCTATAAAAATATAATAACAAATAATTTTTAAAAAAAACAATAAAAATAATTTCCACAGACTATCATTATATTTCTTAAAGCTAGAAGAAATCTTCATTAATTTTCATAGCAGAACATTAAAAACATGTAATATTAGATAAAACTAACTCCATGATTTAAACTTTCGTAACAATAATCAGAATACATAAAGGGCAAATCTAATCACTAAGGTGATAAATCTACAGTTAAACATTTGAAATAAAAAAACTTAAATTCCTTTCACATAATAACAATGTACGGAACAAGGAGTTAAAAACCTTGCCTTGCTCAATAAATCAGAATCCGCAGTTTTTTTTCTTTTTTTAAAATTGTATTTTATATCCATATGCAATAAAAAAGGAAATGCACAAAGGAAGTTCAGTTATTTAAATCTAATTTTCAACAACCATAACAGAAATAATTTAATTATTTGTACTAAAATATGTGTACCCCATTAGATATCTTCCTTTATCCCGAAAAAATGACGAAATATTAACAGTTTACAAGTTGCCAAGGAACAGTTAGTTAAAGGAATTAAATGAATCCTTTAAAACTAATTTTATATTAATTATAACAACGTATCAAATATATTTTTAATGAATTTCTATATACTGATAAAGTAACTGAAATATGAAAAAAGTTTTATAGATATTTATTAACATAAATAATCACTCCAATGTACTCTCAAATAGAAGAGACATTTTGAAATAAAATGTAAAATACTTTAGTAACTTATGCTCTATTAAAGCACACAATAATTTGCATTTAACAATAATGATTTCAAACAATGGGCATAAAATTAACTTTTAGCAATGAGTTTCAGGTTAAATGAAGTACAAAGTAAGATCAAGAAGATGAATAGTAATGTTTGATAGAGCATCTCCAAATAAAATGATTATTTTAAAAAGTAACATCTGATGCATTTTAAGTAGCAGTTAAAAATACAATAACATGATTGATAAAACACATTCCACTCAGCTTCAAACCAGTCAGATAAACAGTATCCTAAAAGTTCTTTTAAACTAGTTTTTGGATAAATAAATCAAAGTTCCCACTACATTTGATGTTTTGCTTCTAAGGCAAACTTTCATTAAAACTGTGACCACTTTTTAAACTTACAGCCAATGTCAATAAAAATAAGAATTTTTATAAAAAATTTTAAGCGGTCCACTCACAAATAATTCCAACATACAAAATGTATATATTTTATGGTAATAATTCAAGAGTTAGTTTGAAAAAAATCATTAAATTCTTTATGCAAAAGAAAGTATAAACATGAGTGAGAATTTGTTAAAATTCTGAAGTATGTATTAATACATTCGCCTAATTAATTTTTTAAAAATTTCATGATCACAATTCTTTCCATTTTCAATCCTTGAAAATACTACCATTTCAAGATTCTCTCCTATTGTGGGAACTCGCTGGTTTATATCAACATTAAATATTGATATCCTCTTTCCTCGACCAAATCTAAAAGCGAGTGCCATAAAAATTAAAATGATGTATATATTTTCAAAAATACTTTAACAAGTGCTGAGATAGTTGTGAGATATAAATGGTCCCTTTAAGCAAGTATAAATTAAGTGCTTTACTATATTTAAATGTGTTACACTAAAAACTGCTGAAGCCTTAATCAGCCAGGCACTTGAGTGAAATGTCTTTCTCAAATGCACCCACAAGATATGAAGATTAAGCATATAATAAGTTAATAAGAAAAAGCCTCTATCTAAATATTTCTCAAATGTAATGCCACATATTCAATAAAATCAATAAAGGATTTTCAAAGCTCAAAAATGATAAAAAATAAAAATTTTCACACACTGCTGGCAATGTTAAGCTTTTCAGAAGATCATGGTGCAAGAGCTGCATTGTTTAAAATTGTGTGTGTTATTTTCTACAAATCTAGAAAGATTTTCTTGACAGTTTAAGGAACTCTTAAAAGGAATGATTCATGATACCTGTATCATGCTATGGCGATAATTACAATGAGAAGATGATATTTTCGAACCTTCTGTTCCTCCTGCTGACAAATGCAAAGCATCAGGACAAGACTCATGAGATAAATTTGTGTTCAGTGAATAGTCCATATAGTCAATGTTACTGCAGCTGTAACGGTTGCGACACTTATCCTTTGCAGGTTTGGAGTTCCGTAGTTTCACACCATTGTTGAAGGTCCAGCCTTCTGAATCATCCGATGATGAAGACTCGGAACTCAGCATTCCAGGACAGGACTGTGCTCTGTAGAGCAAGTGGGCTTTTCCCAAATCATCTGTATTAGTTATTGAAGGCAGATTATTCTGATCTAAACCAGAATATTTCAATGTGTCTTCATATTTCATATTGTACTTTTTGGCTAAAAAATAAAAGATAATAGTAAAAAACTTACTAAAGAGATGAATAAAATTTGATAATAATAATAAAAAAAATTCAAACAATTTAATAACAAAAAGCATGAATAAAATAAAAAATTGCATAATTTAATCTGAATAAAATTGTATTTCTAAACTATCAATATTATTAATTTCATTAGAGATTTTTAAAAAATCAACTTGCTATTAATACAATCAGCAATTCTGACTATAATTAAACAGTTTTTTTTTGTATAGATTTAGAATGAAAGAGGATAAAACTACTATGAGGCTTATATTCTGCTACAACCAATTATATCACAAACAAAGAAAAAAATTAATAAAATTAACACCCATTCACTAAAAAATAGCATTAAAAATAAAAATTAATACTCGTTAGTAACCATTTGTTTATTCACCATATTTATAGCATTAATTTAGTCATATCAACCATATTTTATCACAACAAAAAAAAGTACAATTTAACATTATATTTGTATAATAAACATCAATATTATTTTGATTAGTCAGCTATCTTTGGAAAAAAATTAAATTAAGAGACAAATAACACTGATGAAATCAATCTAGATGTTGAGGCAACAGAATCTGACAAACTTTTAATCTATAGTATCTCTCGAAAAGGGGCAAGCAATAACCGATTTTATATTTAGAAGGGGAAGGGGGTTGTATGAAGTAAAAATGAAAAAAACTAATGAATAAACTAATCAGATGATTCTGACAAACAGTTAAATTCAACAAATCAAAACAGAAAAATTTGTTTTGAAAATCATTATCTGTTTATAAAAAAAAGGTGGAATTCCGGTTTATTAGTTTTGGACTATAACATGATCATGAAGTCAACTTCCCCTATACAACTATTAACATACTACACTATTAACAATGTATATTATGATAATTGTATACAAAAAACGTAGGATTACAACTTCTTAGGTTATATAATTCTACATTTCATGTTGGTTGAATTCATAAAGATTATTGGTCAAGAAGTCATTCATTTTTATAATATTCGTCAATAATCGGCACATATTAATAATTCTATTTTTTAGAGCTTGTAAAGTGCAAATAATTTATAAGATTCTGAAATTAATTGTACAATGCATCTACTAAAAAGAAGTGAAGATTCTGAAAAGGCAGCATAAAAAATATTTCAAAATATATTTAAGGAATCTAAAGGAAGTTTGAACAATAAAAGGAATTGGGCATTTATAAATGCTATATATATATATTTTTTCACTGTAGAAGTTACATATTTTGAAAAAAATGTGCTTAAGTTGCAATTTTGATTTCAAAAAGAAAAATGCATCATATAAATAAGAAAAGAACTGTTTTAGCTTAAAGAAGCTAAAATATTCAATGTAACATAAAGAGAATGATAGGTCTAAATACTAAAGTTATAATCTAAAAAATGCTTTCAATTTTTAATAGTTAAAATATCAGTTAAAAGTCCTTTCTCTTAAATAATTAGCTTAATATTTCACTAGAAATTATTCCATTTCAACATTTTTACCTAGAAAAATAACAAATTAATGTTAATAAATACTACTTTTTTAGATAGAATTTCCTATTTTCACCAATTGCTATTTTTAAAAAAATTATATTCCATATGGATTTAACAAATAATTTAATAAAAAATAAAAAGTTAAAACAACACAAATTTAAAAATCAGTTTTATAAAAAGAACTTTATAAAAACAGTGTTTTTTTAAAGCTTTGTATTTTTTTAATGATGGTAAGTTTTTAAAAATTGGAGTAGAATAAAAAATGAAAGTGAAATTGAAATTTTTTAATTAAAAAAATAATAGTAATATCAATTTTAAAAAAGGAGGGAGGAGATAAATACCCTCATTACTCATGTTTCTCATAAAAAATACAAAATTCAAGATCAAAGCGAATAAAATACTAACCATGCTGTTCACTTGGAACAGTTTGTGTATAATCTGTTGATCCCTGTCGTTTCATATGACAAGAATTATATTGATGCTCATATTTTGGATACAGTGACAAAGAATCATCAAAACTCATTATCTTGCTCCTATGTAGTTCATCATCCCCTAATGGCACAGAAGGATACTCATCATCCATTAGTATATCTGTCTCGCGCTCACAGGAGCTAGTAAAATCATTCCAACTATCTGCATAATCCGATCCTTCACTGCCTATTCCAGATGTACTCACAGAATCGGATCGATTATAAGATTTATCATCAAATTCAAATGACTTCAGATCAGTTGGAGTTGAATAATTCGAATAGTTTACACCACGTCCTGTTTCAATTTTGCAATCGGGCAAGTGGATTTCCGTACATAAAGTCTCAATTTTCTTCTCTACTCTTTTCACACTTGAGAAGTTCATTGTAATAGTTTTAGTAGGAGAAATCACACAACTGATATTTTTAGAATTTTTTAAGTTCTTCTCATCTTTACAGCTTTGGGATGATTTGAAAGAGGTCTGACAAGGTGTGAAATTAAGTTCTTTTAAACTAGACACAGGGAGGCATTTAATATTTAATGAAGCCTGTCTGTCCGGAATGCAGTAAGTCTCTATTTTTTCAGTAATGCATGGATCAAACGGCATGCTACACTCTTTATTTAACCGATGGCACTTGGAAGAAACTTCCCTGTAAGATTTGCTGACAGTGAAATTGGAATATTCTATGCAGTTACCATCAGACAGCGATTTCTGGGAAAACTGACTGATATTTTCCCTTTTTCCAGAATCGACAGAGTTTCTATGATAAGTTGGTTCATTGAGTGGACTAGAAGTATTAAATAATGGTGTTGAAGATGATTCAGATTTCAAATCTAGAATATGCTCCCTCTGTAACTGCTTTTCATATTCCAGTAGCTGTCCTAAGAAATTGAAGTTGGGAGATATAGTCACCCTCTTTGACTTTACATACCTAAATAAATAAAAAAAAAACATTGTTAAGAATGCAGCATTTTTTTTTAAATATTAAATGTAACTCTATTGCATTCAATGGATATTTTAGCCACCATAAAGAGAATAAATAAATTTACAATATATTAACTTTTAGAGTTTCCACTCTAATAGGGAAGAAAGGGGAGGATGGAATTAAACAAAAAGGAGACTTTCATGGAATTAAAAAAAATAATTAAGGACCATAAAAATGAATACTTCAAAAAAATTCAATTTGTACGATGTATTAAAATAATTTTTTTCTCATATTTTTAGTCATTATTTTCCTTCTATTTCTAGATAATTTAAGTGAAGATAATTAAATATTTCTATTAAATTCATTTTACAAGTAATGAGCCAATACTGTTAATTAAAATAGGATTATCAGACAACAAAGAAAATATTCCAATTATAAAACATTGCATGGCATCTACTAGGAGCAGAGCAATGTCACAAAAATAAGAACTGGATGCTTATTTTATAAACATATTCAGAAAATTCATAAAATGTTAATTCTTCATCTTAAACCTTGTTTCAGATCGGTGCTAAGCAGAATGAATATGAGAGATACAAATTAACAAACCTTCATTAAACTGATAGTTTTAATACTTTAGCTACATTTAAACAAATGAAGTATAAACAGTATAACATTAAAATATTTGCTAAATTGCTTTGATCATGATTCAATTTTTTTAGTGAACATCTTGATTAAAAGTTGTTTTTCACAAACTATATAAACCTGCAAAACATTAAAAATCTCTCTTTTTTCCTACTTCTATACTATAGATAGTTTGTTTACAGATTTCTGAAAAGCAAAAACTGTCTCTTTAATTTTCAATTTATCAAAAATTGTGTACTACAACTGGTTCTTAAAGAATTGTAAACATTGTTGATGTTGGATGGATATTTTCCATAGCTTTATAATAAGATTTCATAATTTTATGGCATTATTTTGCTTATAACATACAAAAATATTTTTAATTTATTTTATTACATTTTTTTTTTAAATACAAAACACATGAATAACATTTAATGATATTCATAATTCTTTTAGACCAATATTTTTTGTGTAACCATATATATTTTTTTGATAAAAATTAGGAATATATATAAATGTAATCCTATAACTGAAATTAAAATTTTTACTACAGCAATGGTTATATATTCTCTGTCACAAACTTTCTTCCAAAATATACATAAACTGTAATTAGTTTTTACAATACTGACAAGACTTGCATTATGTGAAATAAGAACTTGCTTTTTGACTTGTATATTGTGAGCATAACAAAGGAAAAATTGGCCTGTCAGAAATTCAAAGTGGGCAACACATTATTGTAGACAATAATTTTTAAAAAGTATAATACTGCAATGAACAGAAAGAAATTGTGACCAAGCAAAACAGCATACTATAAAACTTAACTGTTTTTATCATTTACGTTGATTTATGTGTAATTTTCAAGAATAATCTAGCAAAATTAGTTTTTAAATCATCGAAGTTGCAAAAATCTTATTTAACAAAGACAACAAAATTTGTATAAATAAAGACTTTAGGATTAAAAGCAATTGCAAAGTTATGCTATTTATAGACAAATTTGATTTCTGAAAAATATACCTGTATGCTTCATCCGATGTCATTTTTAAAGTTCTCATAACATATGCAATGGCAACGGTAGCAGATCTCGATATTCCCGCAAGGCAATGAACAAGAACACATCCACTAGATTCCTTCACTTTATCTACAAAATATGAAAATTAATTACATTACTTATCATTAAAAAATCAACTCACACATTTCAGATACAATAAGAAAATACAACAATTGAGTTAATGGAATATTTTCTTAACTTTATTATCAATCAAAAATTGCATTAAAAATTTTTTTTAGTTAAACTATGACCAGGAATTCAAATGGAATGCTCATAAACATCAATGTAACGATGGCTGAGGATAGTGAGAAAAGTATACAGAGCACCAACCTTTCCTGAAAAATAGCCGTGATAGTATTTTCTCTAGCTATGTGATTTTTATGTGACATAACAGTTTAATATTAGACGATTAAAGCAACAAACATCAGATTCTAAGAAGTATTGCAAAAACCAGAATTCTGTGCACTTCAGAAATTAAACTGCAGAGCTTGTTATGTTTCAAATTCAGTAATTTACAAAATATTAATAAAAATGATTAATAAAATTGACAATATATTCAGATAAAATTGAATCTATCACACAGAAAAAATCCTTAAAACATTTTTTAAACACTTTTTTTTAATAAATATCATAGCTGATGCAATTAGTAAATTCAACACTGAGTAAATAGCATAACACCTATATTAGACTGAAACTTAAATGATTAATTGTGAGAAGCAAAATACAAGCAAGAAAATTAAAAGCAATTTTTCGTTATATTTTAAAAAAATAATCTGAATAGCAGGATCACTTAGAATATAAATAATTTTCCATTAAAGTTCCTTTGCCTGATTTTCAAATGAACAACAAAGGTACTAGTCTCATATTCGACTACATTCGTTACAATATTAGGTTAAAAGTTTATGCAACAATTTCACAAAATGAATTTAATAAATCCCTCAACAAATTTTCTGATTAATGCAATTGTGAAATGCATTAGCTAAAAATGCTTAAATTATGCAGTTATTTCCCAATGTACCCTTCATAAACTTTCTTAACCTTTATCAAAGATTGAATTAATAAATTCTCTAATTATTTAAAAGTTTGAGACAACTATACAGATATTTTTACAATAATTCTCAATTAAGAATTGTTTAATTTGTAGCAAGAAAGAAACAGTTTTAGGTGATTTGAAAACGGTTACACATTACATTTAAAAATATTTTAAAACTGTTAAAATATATAGTTATTTTTTTAGTAATAGTAAAACAAATTATCATTAGTATTAAAAAAATAAGACCTTGGAAAAAGGGTATTAATAATTTCGCTCAATCAATTTTCAGTTAAAGAAATAACTCCACATATTTATCTAAATTTTTTAAAGCTTACTTTAAAAAAAAAGATTATATAGGTATCCCAGCATAGAAACATTTAAAAAAAAATACCTAGTTTAATTTATTTGTTAAGATTTATTTTCCCACTATATTTTTGAATCATAAAATATTTTTAAATTTACAAAAACAAAAATTATCATTTATAGAAGGGGTGGGACTTATTAAAAATAGTTTAAATAAAAATATAGAGAAAAAAAATATGCAAGATCAAATTTCTGATCTTCAAAATTTATTTACCAAGAAACTGAAATGCTTTAGGAAAGTGAGGTAGCAGCTTTTCACAATAGTTGTCGATCACAGGTATCCTCATAAAATGGGAATCTTGAATGAAATCCGGTTTAGGACAGCTTGTGCTGACATTAAGTTGATAAGTGATATTGTAATGCTATAATAAGAATAAAAAGAACAAAAGATTAAGAATACATCTATAACCAAGATAGATCAATAATGCACCAAATATAGTGACATTAAAAATTCTGGTATTTCTTTTAAATCAAATTTAAAATATTTCTGCCACTAAATATAGCTTTAATTAACATTTTTTATTCAGCATAATCACCTAAGTGAAAATTCATGAAATTCCACTTACATAAGTAAGGAAATGCGATAACAAAATTTTATATAGAATAATGAATTAACAGATGGTTTAAAAAGATTTTAGATAATAAATTTTAATAAACTGGATTTCATTAACAAAAATTTTAAAAATTCCAAACAGATTTGATATTATAAAAATATCAAACCAATAGCAAAAAAATTGTGTGGATAGCACGAAATTGTGTGTATATGTAAATGAGAGATTCCTTTGGTGTAAATAAGAAAGAGAGGAGCTCTCAAAAGATAACACATTTATTCTTTACACTCTTGATTATGCAGAAACTTCAGCTTAAATTACGTTTTCAGTAACTTGAGTGGCGCTCATAGAAATGCAGAAGATGGGGAAGTAATTGTTTGAAAGCATTTAGAGATTATATACCTCGAAGAAAGAGATTTTTACAAGGGATGAAATCCAATTAAGCAAGCTTTTATTTTGACAGTATAACGTTCATGAAATACTGTAACTTCAAGTTGGGTTATTAAAATAATAGAAATTAAATCTAGGAAAGAATGAAGGAGCCATAACACCAAATAACATAAAAATTAATTTTGATAAAAAATTTAAAAAGTAAAAACATAACTAATTTTAAAAACATGACTGAACTTATTACTATATAACATTGAATAAATAAATAAAAAAAAATCATGCATTTAAAAATTTCAAATTGCAATGCTTATTCAAATAATAAATACATATTATATCCATTCTTCAAAAGGAAAGTATTTCTTTCAAAAAATAACATTTTATTCCTTCTTTATTTTAGTTCTTCAATTCTTCTCCCTTTAAATTTATCTTACTAGTATTATTATGCAACAATATATTTTTTTTTATATTGAAAAGTTAACATCTATCTATTGGGATCTTGCAGAGAGAAATCTTTCCTTCTTCCTAATTTGGTTGTAAATTTATAACCAAAACAAGGTGCTTAGTGATAAACTACAGCAAAAATTAAGTACTTTTAAGCATCTTATCCTTAAAAATTAAGCATTATTGTATAAGTATACAAACATAAACTGCATATTTTACTATAGTATTTTTTTTCTGTTTGTTAATAATACATAATTTTTATTGAAAAAAATTCCTAAACAATAATTTAAAGTTTTCTTTTAAAAATTAATATTTATTTTTGTAATTACACAACCTTTTCTATAGTATATTTATAACTTTTTGAATTTTTTAAAAATATAAAAATGATCATAAAAAAGAAAAGAAAAATACTATTTATACCAAAAAGGATAAGGTCAATTTTATAATATTAACAATACAGATCTGTTGTGGTTTTCAAATTTAAGCATTTTTCATGAAGCTATGCACCCTGTAAATAAATCTTTAGTTTTTATTTATTTTTAAAGAAATAGTAATAAGGCATATATTATGATTTTAATTAAAATTCAAGAATAATATTTTAATCAAGTTTATTAATATTTAAAACAAGCTATTTAAGTCTTGCAATGATTAATTTCACATTGGAAGTCTTTCTTCCATTATTCACTACTATTATTAGTACTCATAGTTGTTTTCTAAATACTTTGCTTTAAAAAAATGAACTAATTCCACTAAAATAAATACATAAATCCTTACTACTTATGAATTCAAATATGGTGTTTTAAATCTTATCAAATTTCTCGTTATACAAATTTGTAACATAACGGCCATTGTGTGTTTTAAAAAATATAAATTGTAAAGCTTTTTCATTTGCAAACCAAAAATTAATCTTCACAATAATAAGCAAAAGCCACAAATAAAGAGAAACAATGACAGTGAAATAGTGTGTTTATGGCATTCAAAAACATTTCTCAACTAAATTTTCTCTCTCTCTCACTCTCTTTTGAAAGATTATTCTTTTAACTTTTGCAGCATTTACAGAAAGGGTGTTAAAAATAAGACTGAATATCATATAGGGATTCCTAGGATTTCATTCTTTCTTAATCAAAAAATGTACTGTAAAAGTTTATAATTTTAATGTCAAAAGCAAGACTGCTTTAAATTTTTTTATCAATTAATTCAGATTTCAGCAATTTTAGTAAACAATATTTTCAGAATCAGTAAACTGAATTTTATAAATAAACATCAATTTAAGAACATACAAAAGGAATAATAAGATCTTAATCAATGAAGAAAAAATTTTAGAAGAGAAGAGTGGTTTTTAAAAACTGACTATTTAAAAGAAATTTGAAAAAATTCTATTCATATTACTTGCCAGCACATACACACAAGAATTTATTCATAATAATATACAGTTTATGAAAAGTGACAACTAAATTTACAGAAACATTTTATTAATTTTTGAAGGGAAAAAGGGAGATGATATATTTACAAATGAAAAACATGATTAAATTTGAATATTTATATCTAAAAACCTTAACAAATGTAGTAT
The DNA here is from genome assembly GCA_026289955.1 of Argiope argentata. Classification (NCBI taxonomy): domain Eukaryota; kingdom Metazoa; phylum Arthropoda; class Arachnida; order Araneae; family Araneidae; genus Argiope; species Argiope argentata. Next base: position 720,512 of record JAOUZG010019564.1, read on the forward strand.
TACAATTGTTTGTTTATATTATATATATATATATATATATCAGATAAGAATATCAATAAGAATTCAAATAGATTTTTAAGTTTTATCTGATTAAAACAAATAAAATATTTAACAATCATAGTACTGGTCTGATGGATGACACTGCAATTATAGGAAGCAAGAGCATTTCAAAGCAAAGGGTTCTTGGCTTAAAGTGCTATAAAGGCACATAGTACTGCTCTAGATTTGAAAAAAAAATTGATGTAATAATAACCTCTTAACAATTTTTACAATTACAGAACTGAAGATTAACTTTTTAAGAAGAATAACTAAAACATTTATCTGGAGATCTCATAATGCCAGGTACACCCACAGAAACATATTACCAAATTTATATAAAACTACATTCCTAATCTATTTGCTTAATTGCAGTTTGAAAATTAGCTAAATCATTGGTGACCTCTAATTCAGAACAATAATGTTTCAAAATTCTTAAGAATGAATCATTTTAAAAAGTTCTGCAAATAAGTGGAATATTAACAGAGATAATCATTATGATTAGTTTTATAAATCACCATGGTACAACAATATGTTACCTGCAAAACATCTCTACTGAGAGCATCATGTTGAGAGCCAAGGTATAAAAATGGCAGAATTCTTGTAGGACCATGATTTGAAACAGGTAGACAAGGCTGGGACAAAGATGTTAATGGTGCATACTTTGTTCGTTCATCTTCACATAATTCAGGATATGTTGCTTGAAACTCAAGAAAACCACCTAAGTTTTCAATAATGATGGTATTTAATCAAAACAAATTACAAACATGGAAAAAATGAATATATAAATATGTACATACAATGCAAAATATATACATAAATGCAAACAGATTTTTAATAGCTAGATTTTGTAGAATTTTGGAAATATATATATATATATCCATATTTTATAGCTTTCGGTAGTAATTCTAATTTTTTTCAGCCATAAACATTTAATGATAAGAGGCAAATTCAATGACATAAGTAAATATAGTTTTTAAGCTCTCCAAGATAAAAGTAGAGAAGAGTTATAATAAGTACAACAGAATGTATAAGTACAACAGAATAAATGCATTATTAAATATAAATACAGATTTTGGAAATAGCAAATTCAATTGATTAAAGTAATTGCCATAGTTAACATGTTGCAAATAAATAAATAAATAACTTCAACAGCTTTCCCCCCAAAATTATGTTTATGATGTCATTTAAAACACAATGAATATTAGACAAATAAAAATATTTTCATGTTAACAATTTTCCTTGGCAACCCAGTTACACTTTCATTTTTAACTAAAATTTTTTCACACATTTGATAGTTCCTGTTTATTTTTTAAATGCCAATAATACTTCATTATTTGAGGCATAATCTACATAAATTTGTGACGAAGTCACAATTTTAAATTAAATACAGCAATAAAATATAATTTAAAAATTATAATCTCTTTCAAATTAAAATAAATAATTCAAAATTATCACTTTTATCCTTCCTGTCATCTTGATATGAAATAAATGACTCTATTAAGTTTGTACATATACAATTAATTAATTAATATATATATATATATATATATATATATATATATATATATATAAAGTAACTATGAATTAAAAGAATATTTATTATTAAACATAGCTTTCATTGAAAAAAAATTATTTTCAATATGTCCAGAAAACTTGATTGATTGTATTTTTAGATGTTGTATATCTTTTCTTCATTAATATAGAATTTTAAAAAAATCAAGCAATATAACACATGTAAGTATAAAATATGAAAGTAAATACAAAAAACTTAAACAAGATAAAGATTTCTTTTTAAAATTCCTTTAAATGAAATCCTCACAATATATATAGTTAATTTTTTTTATAAAAGTTACTTTAATAGACTAATGAATATGTAGTGTTGGTTATTAGAAATACAAAAGTAGATTTGATGTCTCTTTTGTGATTCAATATTTAACAGATAAGAAATATAACAGAAAATGAACATACAATACACAATATTAATATACAATTAAGTAATTTTTACAGTTAAAAGTTATTCAAAAATTTCAACATCTATTGATAACATTATATAAAATAATGCATAATTTATATAACACATAGAGAAAAAAAATGGAAAACATTTCAGAGGAATTAAAAATTACCTTTTAAAATGTTCACACTATTGTACACAGGTAAAAGTTTTTGAAGAAATACAGCCATGAAGCTATCAGGTGGCAAGTATTTAGCATCTTGAGTATTCTGATCATAAACAATTATATCAATGCTCCTATCTACATCCCAATGGCAATTTTGGGCAAGAAAATCTTCAATACACAGCTGTTAAAATACAGAACAATGTTATATATAATGAGACAGAATTAATCCATCATGCAAAATTACTATGTCTACTTCTAAACAAATGTGATATTTTTAAACATATAACAACCATGTAACATTTATACACGCATTTCATGGAAGAATCCATTAGAATAATATGCATTATGTATCCAAATTATTAGAAAAAGAATCTGATAAAGAATCTTTATATCTCTTTTTACATTACATAGTGCCACAGTATGTAAACACAGTAAATATTCATAGACCTGCACAAAGACATAATGATCAACAAAATGTTTTTAGTACAATATCTTATACAAGTTACTTAATATCCATTCTATCAAAAAATTATTTAAAAAACAAAATGAACATGTGTGAAAAATAGAGTAAAAAATATTACCAATCTGTGTTTCATGAAATAAAAAAAAACCCATCAAGATACAATTTTATTTCGAAAAATTACTTCTTGCAAATAAACATGAATTTTTTCACATATATTTAAAAAACACACACATTTAAATTATAATTTTTAAAAATAATAAAATTGTTGATAAACTCCATAGTGATTTTAAGTAAAAAGTGACTGATATACTCAATATTGCTAGGGATGGAATAGTTTTTTCAACTCTTTTTTATAGGGGGGAAAAATATTTTATAAACTATAGCAAAATTTTCACTAAAATATAGCTGATATACAATATTTGAGAGAAGGATAATCTAAAAAAACTATTAATGATTAATTGATTTAAAGTCATAAAAGAAAGGAAAAAGTTACTTAATATTAGCACTCACCAGAATGTGACAATATAAAAAAATAAATGCCTTTTTATAAATGTATAATATATAAAGTAAAAAATATATTTTTAATAAAATAAGACAAAATTCTCTTTTTATCTGCAATTTTGTTCTTTAAAAAAATGAAAACATTAGTTGTACCAAGCAATTTTTAAACATTGCCAAAAGTTATCTTAGGTTAAGAATCAGTTTTAAAAAAGGATTAAGAGTTTAATCAAACATTGTGAGGGACTAAATGATAAATAGAGATAATTAATTAAAATAACCCAAAGATAAATAATAGAATTTATTCAAAACATCTCTATCATTTTCATTCCATATAAATAACAACATTAAATGATAAAATAATAGAAATAATTTATATTAATTAAAAGATTCTATTTAAATACTTTTTTTGAAATCGTTTCCCCTCATTATGAACCAAATTTAAAGGAAAACTATTCAGGCAATTTAATTTATATAGTGTTGGGAATTTTTATGATAAACTCTAATTGACAATATTTAATTTTATTATTCTTTAGTTAGATTGGCAAAATTTGAAAAACATTAAAAATGGGGAAAATACAAATATAAAAAGAATAAGAAAGAAACATTATGAACTTAGTTACTATGTAGATTAGGTTACATTAAATTGCTTTTAATAAAAATGATATTTAAAAAAATCTCTATCCTCTACCTTTGAATGAATAAGGTAAAAGATATAAATTATAAGGCATAACATTTGCTGAAATATTGAGAAATATATACATAAATGCTACATTTAAACCTAAACTACCTATATGTATTTTCTTCATATTTTGCAATATACATATATAAGGTAAAAAGAATCCTTGTTGCAAGTTTCAGTTTAGTTAACTATTTCATTATAAATAGCCCCCCTTCATTAATTTAAAATTATATATTTCTACTGTTTTTAATACAAACTATTGTGTTGATACACATAAGAGTGCACCAGTACTGATGCTTTATTCAATTAGTGTAAAACTAAACATAAAACATTTACCAATAACAGATTCCCATTGTCTCTGTCGGCAAAGCACCTAACAGTGAGTCACTACAGTCAGATTTGATCATCCAATTGACACTTTTTTTAAAGGAAATAAAAGTTTGATTGTTCTGTGGGTACTTGATGATAAGAAGATTTTATACATTTTGCAAAATAATTAACTTATTTAAAAATATTGTATCAAGCATAGACAATTAAAAAAAATGAAGCCCCAAAATATTCTTCTCATTTGGTAAAACATTTATCCCATTGATGCACTAATTGGATAACCCTATGGATGAAAAAAATCCTTTCCTTTGGTGTTATTAGAATCAATTGTGCAAAGCAATCCTTGATTTCACATTCAATTTTAAACTATTGTTCTCAAAGGTTTTTTTTTCTCTTCCTTTTTTAAGGTCACTGAAGCAGTAGAAGTTATAAGGGGCACTTAACTATAAAATGCATGAAGCAAAATATCCCATATGAATATTTGTAAATGCTCCTTGAGTGCCTTGGTTGTGAAGGTTAGAATTTGCAGGCAGCAGGATAAAAATACAAGAATGTTTAGAGGGAATTTAATTAGCTTCTTTATACTTCAGTTAATAACTTCAAATAATGATGACCAATGATTCTTCATATATACTTCAGAAAATCGATGATGGCAGCTTTTTGCAATGAAAAAGAACAAATGTGTTATCTTTCCATGATAGCATAGAGGTCTAGTTATTATTCTTTTGTCTTGACACACACAACTACTAAAGGACTAAAAGGCAAGGACTACTTAAGGCATAAAATCTTCATTAAAAAAACAACTGCATTTCAGTTCATCACCAATTTCCCAAATATGATAATTTTAGTTTAATGGCCTTTGCCTTATTCTTTAAAGACTATGAAGTATTTCTATATATTTTTAAATGCTTATACTAGCATTTGTATTCACATCCACACGGTGATCATATTAAATACATTTTTCTCTCTAATACCTGGCACTTTTATCATACATCTCGCAATAGCTAATGTGATTTTTTTAAAACTAATTTGTTATAATTTGGATGTAATCTGTTAGTTATGCTCAAATTCTGATCACTAATATTAAAATACAAGAAAGATTTTAATATTCTGCAATAGTAAATTAACTGTGTTTTTTTTATTATTATTTTTAAACATGAACATATTTTCATAATAAAAAACACTGAGTAAATCAACTGAACTTTAATTCCTTAAAACTTTCTTTTAATTTAAATTTTAAAGACATTTTTCTAGTTTTCATGCATAAAGCAGATAATATAAGCAAGAAATATGAGAAACTTACCTTTTCTTGTTGTAATCTTCTTTTCATAAGTTTTGCACACCCAACATTGATTGCATTAATAACATGCGAGGCATTATACTCTAAGAAGGAACGACTGTCCAATATGAGGGCCTAGTAAATTTTAAGTAACATATTAAGTAAAAATGGAAATAAAAAAGCAACAATTTTGAACAGCATAATTCAGAGTTTTTCAGATTTCAAGAATACATAAGAAACTGATTCAATAGATAGGCATTTTTGCTTAGAAGCAAACTTTAGAGATATTTCAGGTCAAATTTTGCAATTTCGAATCTTTTCAGATTATACAAATGGAACCTACAAGATATACATGTATTTCTTGTACTGTATCATTGGATTTTCCGGCATTTGGCTTCATAAACATGCCTTAAATTTTGCCTGGAGCTTGTTATACCAAACTATAAGGCCAAAACTTCATTCATTATATGAGGGATTCATATATATTAGAATATAGAGCTTATAAACTACTAGAATATGGTTTAAATATTTTTTAATATATAAAATAAAACAATTTTAAAGTACCAAGACATTAAATGTTTTTAATACTCTGCAGATTTAAAAAATCCAATTAAATATTATATTACATACTTAAAAAACAATACATACATTTTAAATTTTTTCATCAAACATCAAATTGAATTTGGAGGAAGGAGAGAATGAACAAACAAGAAATTTCTTCAAACCAAAAGCTTATTCAAAAAAATATATTACAATTTAACAGCATTTAAAAATACTTTCATAATTATTGCCTTAAAGCAATTTCAGAAACTATAACTGCTTCTGGAGGGAGGGGTCTTTTTTATTCCAAGTATTAAATAGAATAATATTTTCTAAAGTCAATGTAACCATTTATTAGATTCAGTGCCTTATTTGATTTCTTCAGAATCTGAGATGTTTATGCAGAATTTCTGTTAAACTACAAGAAACGAAATAGATACCTTTTTGTAAAGCAAACAAAACTATGCAATCAGGTGTTAAACTTTTTTATATGAAAATTTAATTTTTGTTCTCATTAATAAGAAAAGAAATTTAAAATAAAACTTTAAAAAGAAGGAAAATTACTTACATTATCTATTCGGTTTCTAACAATTGCTGCGAGCTGGTGAACATCAACTGAACAAACCATCAAGCTATGTGCCATAGCAATAGAATAGATTAGCAATTCCGTTATTATAGATTCATCTTATAAGAAAAATTTATTCACATCTAGAAAAAAAGAAAAAGAAAACATTACACAAATATCGTAAAACAAATTATAATGCTATAGAGAAACAGAGAAGGAAAATGATTAGTCGAAGTAATCTGTACTGAAGATTATTCTTATTGCCATCCTTGATATGACAATTAACATGATAAAATGATGGAAAAACAATATTGCCCATTCTTCATATATATATTTTTTAATTTGGATGACACAAATACTAGAAAGACAATATCTTACAGCAGACAATCTCATCCCAATCCTTATAACAAAGGAATGTAACTAACTTGCAAATAAAAAAAAAATCTTTTTCTGATAAATCTTTTTCCTTTAAAATTTAAAATTATAAGACTTATTAAAATATTTATCAAAACTATTACTAGTAATTAAAATGAAAATAAAATATTATCAAGGAAAATATGCTTTCATTATTTGAACATGGAATTTTTATTGATATAACCTAAATTTCATTTTTCAAAAAAATATCACCATTACAATTTAAAATTTACATGGGAGAATTATTTTCATTTAAATGGACTGTCATATAAATAAAAAAATAAATTATGCAAGTTTTTTTAAATTGTTATTCTTTGTTTAGGCACAAAAAATGAGACTTTCATTATTATTCATAACATTTTAATTTAACATCTTGGTTGTTTAATGATAATTGCAATCGAATGAAAAAATAAAGTCAAGAACTTCGAAAATCCTTACTCGAGCCGGCATCTAGACTTTTCGTTAAATACCGATTTCTTTATACATTCTTCTCTCTTATGTTAAAAGAGAGTGCCCACCTGTGAATTAAAATTCCGCCTAGACCAATGGGAAAAGCGAAGTCCAACAACCGAAACCGAACGTCCCTGAAAGAATCAATCCAGCAGGCATCGGCATCCGAATAACTATTGAAGGAATCACCATTCGCTACGCACAGAACGGTATTTGTACTTCGTTCCAGAACTCGACGAAAACGCATTCTTAGACCCACCGGAATGCTTCAACAAACACGACATCCTCTTTGGAACGGGCATTCCGGAACGTGAATACGAAAGGAACTTCATGTAGTAAATCCAGATGGAAGAGATGAGGGAGGAGACGTCATCGAAATGAGCAGACGTCAAATAAGATATAGCAGAGAAGAGATGAGAAAAACTGTCTGTTGACACTTAAACGATTTGCTGTGACGCAAGTCCCGGCAAGTGCCCAGTTTGAACTAGCATCTTACACAAGATCGGCATTGATGGAGCAACAGACGCTTCCCGCGAAGGATTAAGTGATCTTCCGATTCTTTGAACCCGTCTGTTTATTTTAAGTGAGAGGAATTTGCAATCCAACAAGCAAACAGCCAGGGCAGCCATCGTTTGCTAATTGATACGAAGCACTGGAGTGAATGTAATGAATCAAGAGGAAGAATGCGAATCTAGTCATGGATTCTATTTGATTGAATTCTTCTAAGGAAAGTTTTAACAGCAACCAAAGAATAATTCAATTTTTAAAAGAATCCCTCCCCCCCCCCCTTTTTTTCGAGAAATGATATTTTTTAATATCGTTTGCTGGTTTTAATGGATTTATTTGTAATATTACTTAATGGAAAATAGTAATAACTTTTTTGTAAAATGCGCAAACCTCGTCAAATAATATCACCATTCCTTTATAGAGAATAAATAGGAAATTATTTCTATACCAGGAAGAATTTTTCTTCAATATAAAGCGGAAAGAAAACGATTTGCATGCCCATATCCATCACTTTTAATATTCTCCCACCTGTTACTTCAAATCAGTCGGAACAATGCAAGAAAAAAAAGAATCATGTCATGTTTTAGAGTACTCATTTTCATCTCCTCTTAGTGCATTACTTTCTTCTTCTTCTTCTTCTTTTTTAAATTTTCAAGGTATTTTCGAAATCTATGATAAAAAATTAAAGCCACAAGACCAACTTTCCCACAAAATGGTGATAACATCTTTAACATGTCAAAGTACAAATTTTAGAACTTAATTCAATTTCAAACATAGCGAATAGTTAAAGAAAAACCAGATTTATTTATGGCGTTTCTTATGGCACTTGCCATGGACAAGCTCGCTGAGGAAGTCAGCGATTTAAGCCTAATCAGCGTCTCTTGTTTGTAGTAGCGCCAACTAGGGTCAAGAGAACGAATTTTGGTAATCAATCCTCACATTCGTTTGCACTGTCCTGTTTTACAGGATAGTACATTCACTCACCTTATGCAAAAGAATAACCATACCCGAAACCGGGACGCCCAGATCAGGGGGAAGACTCACTACCCCTATGTCAGGATGCCGGTAGATTTATTTATTATTTGTGATTGTCAAAATCTATTTTCTCTTTAGTCTAAGTCAGACAACGTTTGGTTATTTGATCCAAGATGATATTTACTAAGTCTCAGGCTAGAAATACATCCAAGTTCAAATAAGCAAAAAGTAAAATGGATAGAATTAAATCTCGAAACTAACCTCATGCACTATAATCCAATACTGTATCATCGGATTATAATTATTATTCAAATCAATTACTTTCCTAAAATATGTTAAAATTCTGATATGAAAACATAAAATTTTCCGCTTATTAAAAATAAAAGCTATCATAGCGGTTTTCCAAAATTGTTTTCAGCACATTGAGGCAATTCAATGCAGGGAAAATAAGTGATTAAATCTGAATACATTTTTATATATCCTTCTAAAATGGTATATCAAACATAAAAAGACTCAGTTTAAATACTTGATTTAGCCATTTGATCTCTGAAAAGCGATTCGATGTATAGTTATTCACCAAATACGAAGATATTTATATATATATATGTATTTATTTTTTCAGTGCAATAAATAATTGTTTTATGTTGAATCCCCCCCAAAAAAATTAATCTACAACTTCTTACCACTTTATAGTTATTTGTAATAATTAAAATTAAACGTTAAAATGACACATATTGTTGAATGCTGCCTAAGAGGAGACATCCGAAAGCAAAGATAATAATCTTATTAACTGCACTGAGAAAAAAACGATTCCCTCCACCCCTTCAAACAAGCAATCGCAGATAGCAAACAATGTTGGTAATAGAAAAGCTAGATCATTAAGGAAAAAACGAATGAGGAAATGCGAATTCTCTGTTATCTTATGTGGAAAGCCATTAAATTTATCACACTTGTATTTGATGGTTCATTCACTATCAGTAACCGCTCAACAGACAAAAATTGTAAACACAGCGAAACGTTTGGGATTCTTCTGATGAATAACTTGTTTATCCGATGTTGCCTGAAAACTAATAGGCACGTTTCAACCAGCACATTTCATAGTAAGCTTTAAAAATCTATGCACAAGGGGAAACATTTTTGATTTTTTACAATTTGGATTAAGTCTAAAACGAACTTTAATTCCTCGTATCGAGGGCCAACTTAGAGCGCAAAGTTTGCCTTTCGATTAAGCTTGGTGAATAAAAGCAGTGAACTCACTGATGTCTATCTGATTTTGCCGAAGCGAAACTTGTAAAATTAAAAAATTAATGGAAGAATTCAAAATATTAAAAAAAAATTAATGTGAACATCTCCCCAAAATTTTCTTGCATACACTTCAATAAAATACTATCTACAAAATTGAATAAAATTGGAGACGTTGGATAATGCCGTGAATGCCCTGTACAGTTAACGATAATTGATTTTTAGAATGAATCTAGTGTTTTTACCGAATTTAACGTGTGGCTATTAATACTTGGCATGCGGTTAATGCACAAGTATCCAAAAATCAAAAGTGTATTTTAAACCAACTGATTGAAATTAAAATTTGACACAGAACTACAATTATAATGACATGATCACATAAATTTTATTTATTTATTTATGTAATTGCAGTAACTTGAATGCGAAATTACCGACAGACTGGCGGTCAGCACTTGAACATACTTGATATAAAACCTGATAAGAATCTACATTTCAGACGTAAAACCAGCGCACCAAATTTTATTTGAAAATAACCCTGCGCTTTGCATTGTAAATGCGTGTTCACTTGCACTCTGATAGATTTCCTTTGAATGGCCCTTGTTTAAAATTTGAAAGATGTCTACAAATTTGGTCCAACCGTTTAATTGTATTCCTAAAAGTGTTTAGCTCAAAACGTTTTTTTAAGTTGTGTTTACAGGTAAGGTACACAGACATAATTCCAGAAATTTATTTTACTAATTCTAGGAAGTCTGTAACTAGAAATTGGTTTAAAGGTTGAGTTAAAATGATTCTAATACTCTATTTATGAGAAAGTGTAGTAATCATCAAATTTCGTTAGTAAACGTCAAACGTGGTATACGAAACAGTAAAAATAAATTATATATCATGAACTTCGATTTAAAAAAAGACATTAGTAGAAAATATTAAATTCTGAGACAGTTCGATAAATTTCATAGGTATGTAATAACATAACAGGTTGAAGAATTACTTCCAAATATTTTGCTATTGATTCCAAATACTGATGTTAAATGTGGAATGAAGACATAAAGGGGGGCCAGTATATTTTTTTGACATCAATTCTTGAAATTATTTTCTTTTGAGCTAACATCAGAAAACAATAATAGTTTTCTTTTATTTTAATACATTTTTTATTTAATTTTAAAAATTTCATTCGTAGAAAAAGGAATTTTGCAATCTTTCAATATTGTTAATGATATGCTATACATATATATTCAGAACATTATCAAACTTTTATTCGATACTAACAATTGGGCGCCAGATGTATAAATTCGAGAAAAATCATTTTAACAATATTCTATATTATAAATAATAATGAATTATAAATTAAAGTTTTAAAAAATCAAAAAATAAAATCATTTTTTAAATAAATAAATAAAATAAGTTAGACATGTTTTTTTTTATTATTATTAGCCGAAATCCTGTTTATTATTCATTTCAAAATGACAAGTTCTCGGTATATTTCGCTGCGCATACACCCAAAAAATTCTAGTTGCTTAATTAGCCCCAAGTGTGTGACAGAGGAAAACTAATAACTCTCATTTCGAAATCAGAAGCTCTGAGAAGGAGAGCTTCCCAAAATAAGGAACAAACAACTTAAAGGGTGGAGAAGAAAAAAAAAGGGTTACAGGGAGGCACAGGCGGCGGGATTGAGAAGTTCCAAAAATGTCTGGTCCATATAAACGTTTGATGACGCATCTGACTTGAAGGAGTTCCCTCTAAAACGATGCAGAGGGACGTCCTCGCCGAAATCAGAACGCTAGATAAGCGGTTTTCTTTTTTCTTTGCTTCTTTTCCATCCGTCTTGTTTTCTTTCTTTTTCTTCCGCAGGAGGGATGAGCGTTCAACGCGCAAACACATCCAGGAATTGATTAGCTAACTTGTATACCAACTTTGAGTGCGACGTCAGTCCGTGGTCTTAGATCATTTTTTATATAAAAATTGCTGCCTAAAGATAGTGTATTTCAGGCATGTATAAACATTTCGTGGAAAATAAGCATCTAGCAGGAAAAAAAATCAATGAGTCATTTTTTTTCCCATAAAATTAATTACAGCATTAATACTTAGCTGTTGTGTAGCGAATGCGAACTGGATCATTATTGCACAGTAAATAATACATATTTGGATGCAACCGGATTTTTTAAAAATTGAAATCGATTCTTTATAGGAAAATTGCGTTTGATACTAAATGCAACTTTTTCACAATAACGGAGCATCACTCTACTTTCAAAATACGGGATGCACACAATTTTTAAAGTAATGTTTATAGCTTTTTGTAATTCGTAAAATGCGTAATGCGGCTTGCATGTTGTCAAATTTAATCAAAACTCTTTTCAGGATAGATTGTTAGATCTAAAATTGACAAAATTGGCTTGTAGTAAATTCTTGTGTTGAGGCGCACATGAAGAAAATATTTTTCAAAAAACTAACCAATATTTCAACTTTTTCTGTTACAACTTCAGGACACATTATTTAGCAAAAATTGTCTTTACACCGCTTTAAAATTTAAAAAATAATAAATAAATAATAATTTTAATATTATATACCTCTATAAGTATATTTTATAACACTATTTGGAATTTTTTCTATCACTGAATATATACACATTCGCATTACAAAATATTAAACACATTTTTTTTTCTGTAAGCACGTTATCGACGCCGAAATAAAATAAATAATTTATTTTAAAATCAATACAGACAAATCAAATATAAATCGTTTTCATGCTATAATGTTTCATATTCAAATTCCGAATTTTATACATATTTATTTCCCCTAAATGACCAAATAGGTTAATTAAACAGTTTCTAAAAATAATGGACAATCACCATGATTTGCGATTTCAAAAATTTTCATAACAATTTCGCAAATAAAATTCTTTAGTTTTAGTTAATTTTTTTCCGTTTTAAAACTACTGAAACCTTTTTTTAAGAATCCGCTTGGTAATTGTGAACCATTGTTGGATGACGAGCCATTTTAACTAATATATTATTCCCAAACTTCAACACCAAGCCGAGGGTGATATATTTATTCGATAACATATTTAACCAGCACCAGACCCAAAAACAGGACGGAGGTTTCGTGGAATTCGGTCTAAAATCCACCAACCTACACAGTCTAGAAGCAGCGATTACGTCTGCTATTATAACTGCTATTTATAAGCTTTTAAAAGTTTTATCTTACAATATTTAACATATAAGAAAACCAATAGAATTATTATTATTATTATACAAAATTTACATACTTTAAACCAGTATTATGAACTTATATAAAGAAAATAAAAAATATCTTGAATGCTCTCCTCCATTAAATCGTAAATAAAACAGTTAAATCATACTTATTTTTGAAAAACAAACTTTCATATATAATTAAATATTTGATGTAATATGATTTTTTATGTCAAATAATATAATATAAATAACATCAACATAATTTGATTTTAGGAGTTTTTTTGAAGCTTAATAAAGAATCAAAGACTTTAAATGAGTTAATTAAATCCGACTTACAATTAACAAATATGCAAATAATTATTTTCTTATTTTATATATATATATATATATATATATATATATATATATATATATATAT
>JAOUZG010019564.1:734225-761550 GCA_026289955.1 Argiope argentata
ATATATATATATATATATATATATATATATATATATATATATATATACACACACACACACAGAGAGAGAGAGAGAGAGAGAGGATTCGAAAATGCAAAAAACTAATTACTTGGAAATGGGGTCACTAAGGGTTTATTCCGACGTATTGAGGCCAAGATCGGGAGAAAAAAAAAACCCATAAGCTCAGGATTAATTTATTTAAGTGTTTTCGGTTTCGATTGAAACAATTTATAGCTATATAAGAATATATGTGTTAATTGCAAGACAGAATAAAACTTTTGCAATTTGAAGTACCTTATTTATTGTAACAGAATTAAATTTCACCGAATACAACTTGTTGATAATATCAATGTATAATAACTGATTTCCAAAATTTTTTCATCTTCTGCTACCGAAAAGACTCCATAACTATATGAATAAAATAAACAAACAAACAATGCATAAATGTAGCAATACTTTAAAAAAAACATTTCTTAACCATTACCTATACTGTGAAAATTTAATTTTCTGCATTAATAAAGCAATTTGTTATTAACAGCAGATTTACAATAAGGATGCCATATACAATTCATATTTAAAATTATTTTTTTAAATTTTCAAAAACAGCCGCCCTCCTCATTTTAATTTTTTACAGTCGAACTGCTCCTCTGATTAAGTGTTTTAAATCTATCTATTTCTGTCATGCTAATGGAACAGTTACAGTTAGTCTACAGTTAACTAGATTTCACTTTCAAAGTTTATTTACAACAGTCAGCTCATAAACAGCTTTGCCAAATTTAAATTTGTCACAAACAAATCGTTTATCCTTTTAACCATTCTTTCAAAAAAAAAGAAAAAAAGAATGGGCACACACTCAAACCGATTAATATTCATCCCACACAGAGTCAAAAATTAAAATTTAAATTAATTCTTCCAACCCTTCCCGATGTTGTGCTGAGTTGTCTTTCAACTGGTATTTAGTACGCACTTGACTGAGAGAAGCAGGTGAAGTCTGTCCTCAACTAACAATCCGCTGAGAAGAAACGATTTGTGCAGGGAACAAGAAACGTTTAAACGCAGATCCATCAACTCATCTGGATTTGCGTAAGAGATTTGACGTCATCGCAAGGACGTCATCGAGGGGAGACAACCTTACAGCCAGAATGATGTGGCTTATTTGGCGATTTTTCTGTCATCGGAACCATTTCATGCAGGCATTCTTTTCAGCACACATTTTTTTCTCTTCTTCTTTCAATGAACGCATGCAGAAGTCGTTATCAGTACACTTCGCGTAGAGAGGAATTTAAGGTATTAAAAAATGTATACGTCTTGCAGTAGATAAATATTGGATATTCTTAAAGGAAAAATTTATCATTCATATATTTCATGAAGCACCCACGTCAAGAAATATATTTATACGTCATTCATTAATCCGCAGAACATGGTTATATTTATTACAAAAAATAATACATCCGTAATACGTAATAAAAGAGCAAAATAGTTAGTAGGCGTTTAGAACAACGTCTACATCTGGTAGCAAATCCAATTCAGTTAAGTTTATCAATCAAGTTTATAACTGATTCATGCCGAAATTACTTTTTAAATTTAAAAATAAAAATACCATGAGGCACATTTCAATGTTAGCATTTAAAAAAAAAATCGAAAATTTCAGTGAATAGAGCTTAATTTGCAGTTAGATTAATGCCTCGCTTGGAAGCAAAGTAAGAATATTTTTAAGACTTATTTCATTGATTTAAATCATTCGATGTTAGAGCTACATCTGAATTGGTATTCATTTCTCCAAGCTTTCACACCAAAACAACGGAACATTTTACTCCAATGATTTCAATATGTACAGGTCTCATAAATACACTAACTTCAGTAGAAATTTGATGGTACCAAATACAGAGCTCTCCTCTCCCCCTCCAATGAAATGGCACAGTGATTCTAATTAAATGTAATAGCAATGATCAGCAAGTTCAACATTTTTTTAAAAGCCATGTTCATGAATATCTTCGCATTCGTACGACATCGTTTAATAATTAAAATCTAGTCAATAAATACCACAGCGGTTGGAAGTTAAGTATAAAGTTTAAAATAATAAAATTTTAATTTTTCATGAAATAGAAAAAAGGAAGGCTTGAAATGTAAAATTCTTGTAACCAACACTATTCAAGTCACTAGAAATAAGTTTTAAATACTTCATCCTCACATCGTAAATGCAACTTTTTTTAAAAAAAATAAGAATCAAATGAATTAATTTTGGTATTTAGGAAAATGTTTCCTTTACATATATACATTACATCTAGGATGCAGAAAGTAATTATCTAAGCCACAAAACCTACTTCAAATAGCAATTGATTTGGAGGGTGAGTTTTAGTTATCTCACAACTTTAAACTGAAATAATTTCTCAGAACTCCACTAAACGTAGATAAGATTGCGTGCACTGTAAATGGATATAAAAGAAAACCATTAAGCCTAATTTGCATCTTTTTTTTTTAATATGTCCATCATACTCAAACAAAAATATTTCACAAATAATAAATATTTATATGGTGAATTTGCAATATTATACTAATGGAAGAAATTTTAACATTAAAAAAGAACCTAAGTTTTAATAATATTTAAGACAGTTTCGAGTTTTCTCTCGGTAAATGTTAAATATGGAGTTCTAGCTTTGAAAACGCTATACATTAAATTCATTTTTCATGGGTTTTATTTTTAAATTCAAAGTAGTAGGTTAAAATTAATCCTATATTTAAAATCTAAAGAGGCGTCAAACTATGTAATATGTGAAAAAAAGGTTCATGAAAATACAAGGAAAATTTAGTTGGTTGAATTAATTCAAATAGCTGAATAGTACAATAATATAAATACCTTTAAGAACCTTTAAAAAAAAACTTTTTAGCTCTTATATTTATAAAAAAAAAAGAACGAGCCCATTCATATTTTAAAAGAAATTTCATAAACACAGAGTGTAAAAACAAAATTTAATAGTTAACCATTAATATAAAAAATGATAACTATATGTTAAATTTAATTGAACAACATCAAATCTAATCAATTTTATAAATATTTTTGCTCGAAAAAACAGGACGTCAATAATCTAGTTTTGCGATCACAAAATTTTGCTAAACTGTCTTTTTGCTTTTGCTTGTAACATGAAACTGGGAATTAAAGTTAAAATGTATTAATAATGAATTAAAATGATAAAAAAACACGTTACAAATACTTTTTTAATGTTTTATAGCTAAAAAAAATGTTCGTCGTCTACAGATATATTAGTAGAAATGACTGGAATGTTTTTTTAAGTAAAATAATTTAAATTTACGCTTTCCATTTATCTAAGAATGTTACTATATCCAGCAAAAGAATGCATTTTTAATGCATCTAACTAGACAAAATTTTATTAAAATTCGAAATGCATCCTTCAAAAAAACTACCAACGTCCGATCGTACCTACACAACATTACGCTCATAATAAAAATATTTAACTTAAAAAAGCTTCTTTTAAATTACACATCGCCATATATTTCTATAGATGAAATTAAAACGTTTTATTCTAACATTTCACTCCAAATTTAGAGTGTCACACTTCGCTCCCTGTTTCACGAAATAGCATTTATGAAAGATTAAATTACGCAAGGTGCCTCGCCCAAACCTTTCACACGCATTAAAAGAAGACTTCTATTTCTGTGGTATTTGCTCAATTCTAGTAAGAACAACGCCCAGTTTTTTCCCCCCATGTATTTTGAATGTAAAACAGAAGCATTAAAAAATATCCACTAATTTCATGTAAATCATTTTGTAAGCGAGAATTTGAAGCAAGAATTTACGAAATCACTTTTATGTATATAAAAAATGGATGAATATTTTAATTAAAAAAAATATTTATGATTATAGCCTCTTGCACTTAAATGGCGAATCCATGTCGTCACGAATATTCTTAAGCAAAATGACAATGACATAACTGCATTCGCCAAATATTTTTGGGTGTTAATGGTTTCTATGAAAAAAAAAAATCGTGATTTACTATATAAATTCTTATATTAAATTCTTTACATGAATAATGCTGCTTTAAAATAAATTGGAAACAAGGGTTTAAATAATTAGTAAATACTTTTCTGTAGTTAAATAACTAGAAACGCATTCTAATATCAAATATGCTTATTATTTTTAAAAAATCAATTTCCCAAATTTTGAAATTTTAAAATTCTAAGGCAAATAAATGCCATGTTTAAAATAAAATAAAGAAGGACTTTACCTCCCGAAACGTCTCAAACTAACTCAGATAAAACTGTTATCACAACAGAATACCGAAAAGGAAATGACTCACTGTAATTACAGTTATCGCTCACATATGGAGGGGAAACTGATAATAAATATATTTTGAAACAGGGGAGAGAAGGGGAGGGAAATAATTAATTCTTATAATCTCGAACATGTACAGACAGGTAGTTTCAACAAATCACTACGAAAACTTGTATTATAGATGATGTATTTTATATAACAGAATTCTGTAATATGTTATTATAAGAGATATGTTTTTATAATGATCTTGCAAACCGAATTAATTTAATCCCAAATATTAAAAGGTTTCAAATAACGTGGATAACACTGTCTGTTATAATTATTTTTAACATAATTATAAGCATGTGAATATTTCCTGTTATTAGTAAAAGAGCCCTTTAATTTAAACTTTTTATTTGGCATAATTTTTTAAGAAACAAAGGGTTTTTATAGGTTCTTACTGAATATCTAGTTCCAAATCTTAAAATGAATTTGCAAAGTAATTAAAATAATTTAATACTAATTTCTGAGAATTAATTGATTTATTTAAAAATTTTGAAAGAACACGCAAATATTTTATACATATCCTATTTATTAAGTGCACACAAAGATTATTTTACAACAACTTTTCATTCTTTGCCATTTAAATGAGAATTGCTGATAGATTCTAAACTGCCTCATTGGGTGCAGTAAAGAAAATCATCAAAAATACATATTTTGTAATGTAGCTGCTTTCGCGAAACATTACTGAAAAAATTATATTGTAATAATCATAAAGGAAAAAATAATGTTAAAAAATAACTTACTGATGGAATTTGAAAAAATAGTTTGTACAACATGAATAATTGCTCACAGACATTGTATAATTATGTTCAATTACAACTTAAAATGGCATAAAATTTTGTATTCGAATATATCTATATATAAAGTCAAATTTGAATGCTACTATTATAGACACAAAAACTACATATGATTATGGCAAAAACGAATATTGGATATTTCTTAGAAAATCGTTGAATACATTAAAACTCGGCTGATAACAAAAAGTTACAGCCGAGTTTTGCATACCATTTAAATGAAGAATGAGAATCAATCAAGTTAAAAAATTATATTAGAAAAATTAAAACAGCCGAATAACTAACTCCATCTACAATATTCGAAGGGAATATTAACATACGCTAAAAAAAAGGAGAGATTTTTAAATTTGCTTTTATTTATTAATTTTCCTTACTAATACTATCTTGCATTTTCTACAATGAAGAATTCTGAATTTTCAGAAATAGAGCTACAATCTAAATTACTATTAATTCTAAAGATTTGTCAGTCGATTCACAAGTTTAATGAAGAATTCTGAATTTTTAACAATGAAGAATTCTGAATTTTCAGAAATAGAGCTACAATCTAGATTACTTATAATTCTAAAGATTTGCCAGTGGATTCAAAAGTTTAATGAATAATTCAGAAAAGTAGCAAGATTCCCATCTTTGAATCTGAGTAAAAAGCACTAATCGCAAATCCAGTTAAATAGTAAGAAAAGAACTGAATGAAAATCAACCTTACTTGTCCAAGACCCTTGGCTTCAGCATTCAGTTCTGCATTCGCCATTGACCATTCATCCAATTGATCAGGAACATACAATGGCACGACACTAGCGATACAAGGCGTCGAAACTCAACAAAATTGTAAATGAAACGACCAAGAAAGAAATAGCAATAAAAAAAAGCAATGATAGACAAGATAAGTCCTTTTACGACAGGAAGTTGTCTCTTCCACCAATGGGAATCGACCAATGGTCAAAAAGGATCGGACCACCCTCCTGTGAAACACTAGAATTGGACCAAACCGACGGATACAATATAGAATTTCGGAACCTAAGCTATGAGTCAGCTTCTGAGATTCAGTTCGTCTTGCCAGAACAGGAATTGAGCAACTTGATAAAGCAAATGGCAATTCTCTAAACAGTTATCAATAACCAAGAATTCCGGATGTTTTCAACTAACAAGAATTTGATCAATTTTACCTTATGCTACGATTTTTTTTTTAAATTTAGGAATCATTTAAGAGCATTTTTTTAGGAATTTCAGCGAATGTTAGATTGTGGCTAAATGTCTTTCGAAAGAATTTTAAGATAGAAATCCGTTACTTAATATATTAAAATATAGTTTGCAAATCAATATTTGGTATATAAATACCAGTTTTCAGTTTAGAACTCTCAAATTTGGCATACTATCCTAATTATGTCCAAAAATTAAAATAAGATTCACTTCTACAATTAACAAATAATTCCAATGCAATTCATCATTGTTATTACATATATTGCGTTCTATTTCCAGAAAATACAAGCAGAGTTCACCAAATTTCCCCCATTCATTTTTTGATGGTGTTATAGCTTTTAGGAATAAATATTTTACTTTGGTTTATGGCTCTTAATTTTTGATTTTTTTTCCCTTTTTTTAAGAAAAGTAAATATATTTCTTTAGCCTAAATTTAAAAAATATACATGTTTGAACATGAAATCGGAATTTTTATTTCCTAGTTTTTCAAAGTAAAATTGCATTGCACACTGAGCTCAACGTTTCAAAGCAAGGCAGTTTTCAGACATGTTATTCTTAATTGTACTCTTTTTACTTATAAAACTGAATGAATAAATAATTAAATACAAATAATTTCGAAAAACAATTTTATTACTGTACTAAAAAATAAATCAATTAACTGTGAAAAGCAATTTTAAAAATATAATAAATTGCCATTGAAAATATAAAAATGAATGGAATTTTTAAATCTATCAAATACAGTGATAAATCAATCATAAAATTTTCTTTTTTACAAACAAGAACAAGTCAATTTAAATACGAATGTGTAAAAATAGTTAAAACTGAAACCGAGAGTTCGATTCTAATAGTGCTATTTTGTTAAAAATAGTTTAAATACATTTAAATGCAAAACATGATTTTTCCATTATTTAAAATACACTAACTTTAAGAAAATAAAAAAGATTGAACTTGAATAAGAAGGGGGGAAAAGCAAAAATAACAATTTGTTAAGTAAATTTATTAATTCGGAAGGAATTAATTCCTATTTAATCTGAAAAAACATAATTATCCTTCAAATCTTAATCCAACACTCATATAAGATGAAACCATTTCAAAGTGAAACTGATAAAAAAAAACAATTATCAATTTGTTATTCTAACTAAACTGAATCAAAACAACTGAAAGTTATTTAACAACATTAAAATAAGAATGTAAAAAAAATATTATGCGAGTCAAAATAACGAAAGTTACCTGGTTATAGAAGAGCAATAAAAGTTCTCGGTTGATTTAAAAGGCTGCAGGTGCAAC
Organism: Argiope argentata; assembly: GCA_026289955.1. NCBI lineage: Eukaryota > Metazoa > Arthropoda > Arachnida > Araneae > Araneidae > Argiope > Argiope argentata. Next base: position 741,837 of record JAOUZG010019564.1, read on the forward strand.
AAGTGCTATCCTACAATAACCCTCAAAGATTTCCATGGTGTGTGACTCACTACAGCTTGTTTGCTTTAGTAAGCAGCTGGCATAGAACAGACACACACAAACCGACTTCATCAGCCACAAATAGCTACTATACTCTTTTTTGCTTAAGTAATGGAATCCTCTTTTATATCGAGCCTTTTCAAATGCACTTCGCTCGATGCCCAATAACGAAAACACACACAAAAATTAAAAATAATAGTAATAATAAAACACAACAAATAAAAACAACGATGCTCGAAAGTTCGATTCCAAAGCATATGCACTGCTTAAATATTTTAATATTATTGAGAGTTTAAATGAAGAGACAATTTTCAAAGTTTGCTTGGCAAAAACAAAAAATTAAATTAATTGAAGAAGTTAATACTAAATCTCATAGTTGAAAGTTCATTTAATGGGGGGGGGGTGAAACAAACTTTCAAAAAATGAAATTCTGAAAAATACAAATTACACATCCTTTTTCTATTATATTAGTTAATGCCTTCTTTCCTGCTTCATTCTCTTTCAGTGGGAAGTTATTGATTTGGTTTGGTTGATTTAGTTATATAAACATCCCGTTTTAAAGCAACACCAGGACTATTTTGAACAATAGTCAGATGGCGAGGACGCCACCTGAGCTGGCGCCCCCTCTCCACATCTTCCCAGAGGGAGGATTTTTTGCCCGAACGTTTAACGTGCAACCAGACCCGCTTACACGACAAATCTGCAGTAGAATCGGGTTTCGAACCTGAAACCTACTAGTTTCAAAGCTGAGACCTTACCACCAAGCCACCGAGGCTCGGAAGTCATTGAAGTCTTTCCTTTCCTAATCTAAGTGACATTCAGCGCGCATCAAACTTACATACACGTTGGATATACACCCTTATAACATCCGATATTTTATTTAATGAAAGTCACTTAAAAAAAAGCTACATATGACATTGCAAGTACATTCAATACTCGCGTAATGCATTAAGCAATAATAGTTTTATAAAAGACACGCCCCTCCCACACAAACAGACTTTTTGTATGCGGAAAAGAGGATGTAATAGAATAGCTGCTTGTTGTAAAAAATTTAATATTTAAGTGATATTAACGCCATTTTTTCAATCAACAAAGAATATTTCATTTTTCATAGAGGTCAGATGATGTACAATATCTGTGGTTTCATAAACCAGATGACAACCCTTGTACAGAAGTACACCACTTTTGTCTAATGGTTTTTGTTACTCGGTTACAAACCAGAGAGTTGTAAGTTCGGTCCTAGAGCAATCCGCATCAGTCACATATTTTAGCCGATATTTTCAGAATCATACCATCGAGAAAAAGTTTCACCTTTGATGTCAAACTTAACAATCACCAGGTCCTAATACACGACCAAATTTTTGACGGAATAGGAATTTGAACCTGTAACCCTTCGGTTCGAAGCCGTGACTTAACAAGAATACGGTGGTACCTGCTGTCAATGGTAAATTCAAATATTCTGCAATATTTAAGAGTGCACATTATGAGGTCCCTTTTTTAATAAATTAATGAATTTAGTTTCACATTTGAATACATTTTCAACTTTGGAACAATGTATTAATTTTTATTATCTTCAGGCAGCCAAATATCCAAATATTGAAGCGGAGGCTCATTATTTATTAATTTCTCATAATTAAGAATACAAGGATCTGATCAATTATACTTGATAAACTGTTCATGTTATTTTAATACGGTATAATACATAAAATTCGTATTTTTATATTAACTTTTTTTTTCTTTTGGCAAACTAGAATTTTTTTTTAATTGACTTGTTTATGCCTCTTTTCAGTCCAGAGGGCCTATGCAGGTACTTCGTTGGAAACCCACCAAGTCAAACATTCTTCTAAAAAATATAATACATTTTCAATACAAAAAAAGGACATATTCTGACGTGACCGGCGAAAAAAGTATAAATATTAATAATACACGATTTCTAACAATTTCAATTAAAAATTTTAAATTACATACCTTGAATATAATTTGCAATTAATATATTTATTAAAATGCACGAGCACTACATGTACATTTGAAAAAGTATCAGAATATTTAAACTCAGTGTTATTTCTTAATTAATTCAGCATTATTAATCCAAAATACCATTTATGTGTTAAGAATATCGCTAGATCAGGGTTTTTTTTTTATGTAACTGTTCGCTCAATTGTTTTAGGTTTATATAAAAAAATTATTAATTCTAAATTTTATTATTTCTGAGCTTTTGGACGATTATTACAAACTTATTACTGTAGTTATGAAAATTATTCGTACCAAGATTATGGCAACAGAGAAAATCATGAATCACAATGGTAGATGAATATGCAATGAAGCTGACGCTGACTCACATCGGCTGATGTAGCGAATATTCAGTTGCATAAATGGTACATGTAGTCATTGCTCGGGGAAAATGCCTCAAATTTTAAGCTACAGTTTATTGCATTACTTAATAAAAATACAGGAAATTACAAAATAAAAATGGAGGAATATTCTGTCATGATTCAAGTTCTGTTAAAGCTACAATCTTTTCAAAGATAATATATATATTTTTTAATTCTGATTATTGAAATCTAAGAAATGTTCCAACAATACTTATTACGAAAAAAAAAAGATTTCTTACGATTCTTATAACGATAAGTTACAATAAAATCTCAATTTTGATTCATTTTTTTTTTCTGAAAATTCTTTAACATTCGGAATTGCAATATTATTTTTCAATAACGAATAAACAGCATGCAATTTGATAATAATATTTTTTTAAAAGATTGACAAATTTTTTTTACCTTAAAATTTTAAAGTAAGTGAAATAAAATTTCAAGTTCTTTCCTCTTTAAATCGATAAAAAGAATTTAATAGTACATCTCTGGGATGAAGCCAAATAAAATGTTACTATGGCAAAATAAAACTAGGATATAATTCAAATGAAAATTAAAAATGCTACTTTATTTTTTTCATTTCGAAATATCTTATCTAAATATTTTCTGTTAACAATTTCTTAGGAAATCATCAGAATTTGGAAAATTCAATTTAGGCTTAAAATCAATTTTAATTCAATATTCGATGAACAAATTACTATAACATAAGAAGCTTATTCTTTTTCTTTCTTTTTTTTTCAGAAATCAATAACGGAGTAAATCAAAAATTCAAATAAAGAATGAAAGAAAGATAGGAAGAAATATGGATAATTCAAAACCCCACGACTTCGAGGGACAGTCTCCAAAATTTAGGCCGAACGATCACCTTCACACACATTTTATTTCGGGTCATTCTGAACTACATGTACTACTTTTCATTTGGCACGACTTCTTGGTGGGTTTTTTTAAGACCTATTCTCCGTCTTTTCTGGTGCGGTCGGAAATTAAATATTTAGAAAACCCCGTGCGCGCGCGAGAGTGAATCAAGAGGGAACCACTTTATCCTCCGCAGCAAGCAGTTGTATCGCATCTTCATGAATGATTTATCATTTTCACTTTGGCTCATGCACCGGCGAACAATCAAGTTTAGTGGTTCACGAAAAGTTTCTCTTTTTCACTTGTCGTACTGTTATTTTTGGAAAGATGACACAGCGTATAAAAATAAATCGCCGTCGAGAAAGAACAAGCATGAAATCAAGACACCGAAAATTCAAATAAGAATGATTTGAAGGAGGTTTCGTTTTAAAGGGACTTGGTGCCCTCCCCCAAACATTTTTGTTTCTACAATTTAGATCGGATATGCCCTGTCTTATGGTAATTATATGTAAGTTAATAATTTAAAACTATTCTTATGGTTTCAAAATATTTGAGATTTATAATTTTTTGATTTTTCAAAAAATATTTTTAAAAAATTTTAATTTGTAAATTTAATTTTTAATATTCGTTTATCAATTTTTTATAGGTTTTAAAATGAACTTAATTTTAAAATTACGAATTTGGATACCTAAAGAGACACTGGAGAGAGAAATATTTAATTTAAAAAATCTTTATTTTTGGAAAATATCTAATATTTTTACTTTCAACATTTTTTTAAAAAAAATTTTCTAATCCAGTTTTTTATAAATAGATACTTAATTCCATTAAGCTGACATCTAAGATTTTAATTAGAATAAAATGTTTTACTTAAGCATTTTATTAGTTTTACTTAAGCATTTTATTAGACCAGATTTTTTTTAAAAAAAAAATGAGAAAAATGAGTTTTAAGACCAAAAACAGAAATAATAAAATAAACAAGTCAAAAAAAAAGATGAATAAATAAAAAACAGTTTACAGAAAAGCGCTCAGCTTTATTTCAAAGTAGGGGGAAGCAAAGTGATTCAATTCTCAAACACTAAGCGAATTGCTATAAGGTGTCAGTCAAAATGAATGAATAAATCACTTAATATTTCTCCTATCATCTTGAAATTCTTAAGAGTATTCAAACATATTCAGAGATAACTTTAAAACTGAAATAGATATCCTCATCTTTTGAGATATATTCATCAAATCCTCTTTAATTGGACACAATGAAACAATAACAGTAACGTTGAGCTTCCTTTCATTTTCCGGTATGACCTCGTGTTTTGTGTTCAGCTTCGTAAAAGTGACCTGGTGACCGGGAGGGAACGGGTAATCGAGGATGCTTATAGATAGATGTCCTGGACACCTATATTAGTGAATATCCTCAGTACCAATTATAACAGCATTTATAACAGTTTTTTTAGAATATCCCCATAGAGAGAAATAATACCATGCCCCGCATACTATTTGCTCTTTCTAATATGCAACACCGGAGCAAATGCATGGTGGGGGTAAAAATTCATGTCAAAAAATCAGTTGCTCTGGCTACGCCACTGTTTCGTGGGCCAGGATGGCCTGGTTGGTAGAGCGTTGGATTCGTACTCTTTAGGTTACGGGTTCGAAGCTCACCTGCCAAAAGATTCCCGAGTGTATGGTGACTGGCGCTCGTTAAATTTTTTCGTGGTCGCAGAGTCCTCCATATCGAGAGTAATACCACTGAGGGTACTGGGTCAGAGGTGATCCTTCTCTATTCCAGGCTAAATTACGATCTGAGATGTATGAATGAAGTCCGTCCCCTAAAAACGGTTGTGACGTGTGAGTAGCTAGGTCGTACTCTTGGTCCTAGATGGCGCTACTTGTAAAACAAAGAGACGCATTTCTTAGGCTTAAATCAGCGGGGTCTTACACAAGGCAAATGCCATTAGTCACAACACACACGCCACCGTTTCACAATATAGAGGTGAGGAGTAATGATTATAAAATTTTTAACAAAATTAAATTTTCTCATTGACTAACAAAGCTTAAAATTTGACATAGAACTATAACTATGATGTATTCTCGTTTTATGAAATTCACTCAACTATATCTTCTTCGCTAAAACTTTTTGTGTTATTGTGATCATCGTCAGACACATATCCGCATAAAAAGAGTTTTACAGACTTAGAGATGTCTAAAACGCGTATATTCATTTTAATGTCAAATTCGAATGCTTATCGAATATAATACTTTCTCACTTTAATGTGAATTATTAAAAAAGTGAAATTGTAGCAACCATTATTTTAGGAGGGATGCCAAATTTTTAATAATTTCATCAGGAAAATAATCTTTAAAATAAACGTGACTAATTTTAAAAACTTGCTTAACTCCAAAAGTCGAGAATCTTTTTATAAAGAAACACTATTTAGTACCCAAAGATACGCAGAACAGAATGTGACTCAAATAATGAATATTTAATTACCAAAATTGCAACTTATTGATCAACATATGTATGATAAGAATGTGCATTGCTTCCAAGATGCAAGAGGAACTCGATAATTTAAAACATCCGCTGCTCATCTCTCGTGGGCAAACGGTCATATTTCGTATCTTTAGTGAAATGAGTGTTGCTTTAGGAGGCGTAATTTCTGTTAAGTGCAATGATTTGAAACAAAAGAGATATGGGGGATGGTTTCTGATTTGAAGTTCTTTTAATCTAAAGAACACATACTCACATGGTCTTAAGTGTGATAGATAATACATACTGATAATATATTAGAGTATTTATCATGTGATTATGGCAATATGAGTTGATGTTCTGTTTCATGGGGGGGGGGGGAAGGAGATCAAAATCACCTGGACTACGTGAAGCTGATAAGTAAGGAATATGACTATGCAGTTGAGACAAGGCAAAGAATAATTTAATGGATAGCTTAATAAGGGATAGAAACATTTTCATCACTCACATGGTGATGGGTGGGTGTCGTTCTCTATGTTGTCGGGTTTGGAGGGTGGATGGAATAAAAATAAAACCAACTCAGAAATAATCCCAATATCGCCGTGTTTAAAAGAACCTGATAAATAGCTGGGATTAAGAGGCACCTATTTCTGTATAACGGCTGCTTCTGGGAAATGGTGGTCTTACCATTTCGTTTGTCACGATTTGAATTGAGAATTTCTGAGTGTTAAAGCTTCCTAAAACGAAAATAATTCGACCAAAATGTTCCAAGGTAATATGCATGTTCCCATATATACTAACAAACAAATTGCAAAACATAACTCTTAAGTAGAAAAAATAAAGTATAACCATTCAAACAATTTATTAGCCATTCTAAATTGCTTATCTATTTTTTTACCCAATCTTTTTTGACAACCCATACATCTCAAGTTATATTGATGAACTGACTCTAAACAAATCTGCAAATTAAAGTACCGATTTGAATAGATAGACCATCATAAAAGGTAACATGCATTGAAAGATGTATCGAAGAGCATCTGTTACTTTGACAAATACAGAAGAGACAGTATTTTATGCTTTGTTTTGTTTGTATGCTTAAGCGCGTACGATTCTGATTTTATTTATTTTACATACACGTCTTTGTTTTAATATTAATATATATCATCAATGTTTCGGGATATCGGTTGTATTATCTGAATTATGAAATTCAAAAAGAATTCGTCTGGCTCTGTTGAATGCATTTCCTCACTTTGTCGCAAAAATGATTGATTTAGAGGAGTGCCCGCCAGTGTTTGTTTAATCAGTTTCTTGACAGGAATGTCAGGTTGTATTGTTGCGATTTAAAATTTGAAAAGGAATGATGCGGACGTCAGCTTTTCGATTTACTTTTCCAAGAGACAAAATGACAGAGATTTTAGGGAATTTTCTTTTGAAATATCCTATACATTTCGATGCATAAAGCTAATAAATTGATATAATGCTATTTTTAGTTGCTAAAAAATCTTTAACATTTAAACTGAAATGCGTTATAAAGGCATTATTACAGAACTAATTACTTTAATTTCCTCTTAAGTTCTTTTTTTAAAAGAGGTAATTAATATTTCTAAGGATTTGTCAGGTCATTTCATTTTTAAGCTAATGACGATGAGATTCGGAAATTTAAACTCCTTCAAAATTAACATAAATCGTACCCAAAACTCCAAAGTGCCATACCACATCAATTCGAGAACGTTTCCACATCAATCGCATATAATGACGTGTCTGACACGCGCATCGAGTTACTCAATTTTTAATTTCAAGTCTACAACTAAACCGCAGAATTATTAAGTACTTAAATACACAAAAATCAATTCGAAACGCTTTAATATCCCAAATGCTCCATATGTTATTAAAAACAAATAAAATTAACAATAAATGACCAAAATAGGATGTCTCATCTAATTAGAAAGTTAAATAAATTCGTATGTCAAGGGATTAAGAACTCGAAAGAGATGATCAGCTTCCTTACAATAACAGTAAGTTCTGGAGCATATGGGTTTCCGAAATTTTTTTACCAGTGATAAGTCTTTAACACTGACGGATTTAGCGTGCTGGTGGCCTATATACCCAATGGATCATCGGATCGGGCTTTGAATCCGTAACTATCCGACTCTGAAGCCAAGATTATGCCACAGGGTCCACGCAGCGCAATAGTTTGGAGGAATCAATAATTTAAATTTGAATATAGAATACGATAGCAATCTCAAAACTTTATTATTTAGAAATCAAGCTAGTGAAAATAATCCTTTTTATCTATTATAATAAAAATGGAGCTCGAAATGCGTTGCTAAGCGCAAAACTGGAGAACGGCTCGACCGATTCGGCTAATTTTTTTTTAATAGTTTCGTTAAGACACGAGGATGGTTCTTATGGAGAGAAAAAAGGAAAAAACTGCTTGGAAAATAGTTAAAACGACACTTTTCTAACTTTCCCGCCAAAAATCTGCATTTCCTTCCCCCACGCCAACTGAGTGAGATAGCAGGAAGTAATAAATTATGATTTGTTTAGAAAGAAATCCGCGGAGTCAGTTGGTTTTCATTCATAGATAACGGGATGTTTAAAAAAGAAACAAAATAGTTGCTTTTATTATTAGTCTGTATGGATATTTAATCTATGCCTGCTCAAAATAAAATTTCGGCACGGAAGAAAAAAAAAGAATAACAAAGTGAAAATAGGGTTTGTAGAAACAAAATTAGTGAAGAAAAAAAGGATAGAAAAAAAAAAGAAAAGAAGGATGTGTGTGTATCAATATTATTTCCTCTGTGCGCGGCATTTTCCGAGCTTTTTTTATTTTCGCATCTCTTAAAAACCAATTGTCTTTATTAGTGTGTTTACATTTATGAAAATTTGAATCTCATTATTCTATGAAAATGTAGAATTTTAGACCTTTCCCTCCACCATTTAAGTAAAATATCAATTCCGGGAAAATCATTGCTCGGATACAAAGAGAAAGATGAGTAGTACAGTGAACAGATCAACTGAAGAAAATAATAATAAATAATACTATAAATGAATTATTTGATTATCAAAATTTGTTTGGTTTAAAAATATTTTGGTGAAGAACATGTTATGAGACACATTTACATAAAATATTATATGAAAATTTTAGCGAGCATTAATACTGGCGAACCGACTGGTCGCCAAGGGCGGCTAGTAACTAATATTTTAATCATTATCTTACTTTTCAAAAATAGTGGTAGTAAGCCTAAAACTTTCTCACACATCTCCCAATAAAGGAGTCATCTTTTAACCTCCCAGCATAAAATGTGTGTGGATATTCGACAAGGCCGTGACCGCCACGAAAGCTTTTTATTTCTAGATTCACAAATGAGCGATTTATGATTCGTAGCGTAATTAAGAAAATAGTACATGAATTTGAATGGCATATTTTATTTCGACTGACTAATAGCAAAATCTGACACAAAATAATTTCAGAAGTAAAATCATATACCAAATTTCATTTATTTATGCTCGTAAGTGTCTAGAATAATAGAAATAAGCATGCATAGGAATGTAAAGGCCGACAGACGGTCAAACCGCATATGGATTTGATTCAAAATTTGATACGATTCTAATATTAAAACTGCATACCAAATTTTATCCTTCCATTCTTTCCGCTTTGCAATTATCATACTCACTTTTACTAGGATAGACAGACAAGCGTCATGTACATTAATTTCACTTAAAATGTGACAGAAATTCACAAATATAATTAAGTGTAGTTTAGTTACATTAACGTCCTATTGAAAAGCAACACTAGGACTATTTTGGGACGGATCTCGTACTTTTTTAACCGCGTTCAGATGATGAGGAAGACACCTGAGCTGGCACCCTCTCTCCACACGCAAGGGGGGACATTTAGCCTGACATTTAAACTGCACAACAGATCCCCTCACATGAGGGTTTTTCGGTGGAATCGGGGTCCACCTTACGAGCCTTACTTCCACGCCACCGCGGCCTACAAATACGATTAAAGGTTCATACATCAAATTCCATCAGCCTAGATCAGAACATTCTTGAGTAATCACGTTTACATGCAGATAGAAAGTCCCAACTCCAATAATATGTTTTTCAGATGTTTTTGAGCTCGAAAAGTAGAAAACCATCAAAAATCTTGATACTTTTTAAAGATTATTCTTTGCATATTTCACATACGAGATTTATGCACTATCCAAGCACACAAAAACTATTTTAAGTAATGTGAATAATAATTGAATTAAACCATAAAAGAAGATAGGCCATAAAGATGTCCTGACAAGCACAAGGCAGAGCACATCATTCATGGTTTGTAGCTTGATGATGATAATGAGTAACTGTTACGAACTCGACGATTTCAAGGCAACGCCAAGCTCTGATGAGAGGATCAGAAAAGGCCCTCCGAGTAATTTATCATCTGCTCTGATTATGTCTTGTAAAAGACGTCAGTTATAATTAGCTTTCGTTAGCGGACACAAAGATTTTTCCTTCTAATGCGATGACTAACTTGAATGGCATCGAAACGGAATGGGGCTTTATTCTTCTTGTGCACACTGCTCATCATCTTTATTATCTTATTACTCTACAAATGAATTTTTTTTATTCGTAAAATTTTGGGGGCTTTCTCAAAGCATTTCCGTTTTTATATAAATTTCATAAAAACAACAAAAAACAAAGATAATAAGATGATAATAATTGTTCGTAAATAATATTAGAAAACAGTTTATACGTCGAATTTTATTTAAAAAGTCTTGTCATTCCTTCTAGATATATAGTCAGTAGAACAACAAATGTCAATATAAAATTCATTTCAGAACCCATTACATATCGTTGTTGAGAGAATTTTACCCTTCAAAACGGTATTGAATACGATATTAGTTAGTTTATTTATATTAAAGTCCCGTTGTAGAGCAACATTAGGGCAATTTGGGGACGGACCTCGTTATTTTGAAAAGCGATCAGATGACGAAGTCGACACCTGAGCTGGCAATCCCTTCACCACACTAGCGGGAAGACGTTTGGTCTCACATTGAACGCGCAACAGACCCCCTTATACGATGCTTCTTCAGTGGAATCGGGTCTCGAACCAGAAACCCTGCGGCTCACGAGCCGAGACTTACCACCAGGCCACCGCGACAAAATTAAGAGAGCCCCCCCCATTTAAATATTCGTTTCCAACGCAGATAAACGATTCTATTTGAATCGTATTATTTTATGATAATTAGAAACTTCTTTAAGTACCTAGAAATGATAAGTTAAAAAAATACTTACACAAACATCTTCCATTTTATCCTGATTTTCGTGAGCTCAAACAGCAGTATTAGTTTCTCTATCTACTCTCCTCCATCATGCTTTCATGAGCGATGGATATTTTAGATAACAGTACGACACAAATTGGTAATTGCAAAATGTATAAAATTTTATAATGATGAAAAACATCGAACAACATTTCCTTTGATATACTGTTTACTGTGTTTTAATTTTCATACTTCCTCGTGGATTTTAAAAATGAAATAAATCTATTATTTATGAAAGTTACTTAATCCTCGATGACTCAACATGGTGTAAGGTATTTATAAAACGAATAGAATAACAAAAAAGGGAAATGGGATATAATAGGACAGAAGTCAAAACAACACTTTAGAGAATTTAAGACATCACATTAATTTAATAATTAATACATAAAAGTTCCAATTAAAATAAACCAAAATTTTATAATTAAGTAGAAAATAAAGGAAATCAGGAAAATCAGCCTCAGGATAGAATAAAATTTAAAACAAAACAAAGATCACATTAAATTTTTAACCGAAAAAAAACATAAAATGTACATAATAGAGCAATACCCTTTAATTTTTAACCTCAAAAAATTATGCACAACAAAATTTTGTCATCAAAAAGCTTTCAAAGCTGGTGCCCTAATGTCGGTTTTATAAAACTAAAAATGTTTCTTCAAGATTTCGTTACATGGAATAAAACACTTTTAAACCATGGAAATAAAATTTTTGCGCATACATGGAACAAAATAAAACATTTGAAGGGAAAAAAACAGTCACTGATATCACAGGCGAGCTAGCATCAAGAGTAAACATGCGAGGCCACAGCATGCCACCACTAATTGGTTGCGACACTTACTATCCATCCAAAAACTACCAGAAATGTCTACTTAGAGGTTGGTTGGTTTTTTTGGCACAAGAGTCATTCCTGGCTATACTGCGCCAATCATATGGTTTTACACATAGGAAGATTAAAGAGACCAATTATAAAAAGGATAAAAGTGTAGCATATCTACTTGGAGGATTATTATGTCAAGTTATCATGATAATCCTCCAAGTTTTCCCAAATGGAACAATTTAGAATTGACATTATAGAATATTCTTCATTCATCAAATTTCGATTTTGGATCGCAGGTACCTTGTGAAAAGTTTTTGGGTACCCAGAATTAAAGTTTCCATTAAAACATCCGTTGTGTTTGCAGAAGTCATGTGTGTTAAATTAGATTTAATTTATATATCGTCCTCTTTCTGCTGTATTTCCAGCCAAAGAAGGATGTGTAACACAAATATCTCTCTCGTCATCAGAATGTGGCTCAAAATTAAAAGGACCTTCCAAATTTAACCATAATTTTGTTTATGGAATATTATTATTATTAAGTTTAGAAATATTCGCCTACAAATAACTGGTGAATTTAGCAAACACCTAGTAGCAGTCCAAGTTATAAAGTAAAGAAACTGCATTAAAAAAGAATTGCTTAGTTTCTTTGACCATATTACCAGTCAATATCTATAATTGACTTACTACAGTCAATCATATTATTATACGATCAATTGTAATTTCCATGTACTTGTTTAGTTAATTTGGCACTGTCTATAACATTCTAGTAACTCATGGCATGTTAAATGAAAGCTTGACTACAATAACGGAGATTTAACATATTACAAAATTCATAAGTAAGAAACTTAATTCTAATAATAAAAAATTAGGATACATTTCTATTTATTTTAAAATTATCATAACACAATCATATAAATATGCATAATCATATTACATAACATCAACAAAACATTATAAAATAATGATTTAACTGTGATGAAAAAATCACGAAAAATTAACAAACCCCTAAACCGTTTGTGCTCAAAACTATGAAATCTACAAATAATCGATAATCAATTAGTATAACATCAATCTCCATTGCCAAAATATTCACATTCCTTTACGAACAATGTGTAAATTTAATAGTACGGTCAGATTACTAACTATATTACATTAAATCATTACTTCAATCACAATAAAGAAATTACATAACCGGAATTGAGGTCGAATTTTAATTCATTCAAACAATGAGCACTTCTTTAGTAAAAGATAACTTTTCTCAGCTAGAATAAAGTGCAAATCTATTACGTTCGAAAAATTACAGCTGAATTCGGATGCTGTATAATTAATTTAACAAATTCATTATCCAAACAGGTAGGTCAACAATCTTCAATTAAACGTTCCTATTCTTAACATGGATGGCGGTATGAAATCTAAAGATCTTCAAGCATAAACATCCAGCGTCCCATAAATTTTCCCCAAACCGAACAATAAAGAGGGGGAAAAAGTCATTCCCAGTGCTATTTCTGTTGTCAAAAAACGCGAATAGCAAGTGGGGAAGAAGAAAATAGCCTTATGAGCCACCCACATCAGAAATGAAACCCAGAAATAGAATGGATTATGTGGCGCGTTTTTTGACTTAGCTTTTTAAAGTCCTTTCAAAAGCACGGCATTAAAAAGTGCGACTCATTTTGCTTCGATGTGGAGAGGTCAAAGAACCGTTAAATTGTCATGGCAGGAAGGCATTGTGCCAGGCAGGGTACCCTCCTTTTAAAACAGAAACGTTTTGCACAATTTGTCTCCAGAGATACTTTCGTGGGCAATTTTTTATTCTTCTTTTTTTAAGTTCAAAGAGTAAACACGTAAAATATAAACGTTTTTCAGAGGAACGAACGAATTGTTGACAGTTTCTGAAACTATATTTCACAAAACAAAACTTTCAGAAATTAATATAACCATAATTTTAAAAAATTCCACGAAAAAGACATAAAAACTTAACTACAACGAATTTATATTTAATTTTAAGATAGTAAGAGAGTGACTTTTCGAAATAATATCGTATTGAAAAAAAATTTCGACGAAAAAAAAATACTGTTATTTTTTTTCAGAATTTGTAGGAAGATAAGATTTTTTGTCCCGTGCAATTTGCCTGTGGAGTTAGATAGTCTTCCTCTTCTTAACAAACAACTGAAAGAGTATAAAGGCACTCATTAGCTGTCATAACTAAATTATTTTAATCAATTATCTTATTATCAAAAAAAAAAGGAATATGTTTCTTAAACAAGGTGTTTAATATTAGTATTCAATTATACACAATATTTATTAGTACTCTCCCACAGTTTTTGTAATTACAATTTGATCGTAAATAAATCTTTTATTTTAAAATTCACATTGTCGTTTACAGCTCAAGCTCGGATTCTATCCCATTTCGAGGTCGACTTCGCAGCTGAATCTTTTGTAAACATGCTTTCCATTTAGTCTTTACTGAGCATGTTTCAGCCAACTATCGTTCTGAAATCAGCTGCTCCTTAGGTCTAAAAAAAGAAACTTTCTAAAAGGCGACTTCATTTCTATAGCGGAATTAATCCTTTAGAAATAAAAGAATGGAAACAGCCTGTATTTGAAATAAAAAATTCCGTGGATAAAGCATTGACACGATTCAAAGAAAAGTATTTTAGTTTGGTTTTGTTTGAGTTATTGTCCTCATTCTTGATTCAAAAGTTCTAAATCTATATAAATCTGTATCGGCATTTTTATATCTTTAAAGTATGGTAGTTACCGTCAAATGTTAATTTTTAAAAAGAGGCAAACTCTTATGCATAGTGGATATTCGAAGAAATTCGAGCCAAGAACGAAAGTCAATGCTCAGTTAGCGGAATAACAAATAAGTAAATTCATATTTAAACAAAAATAAATCAAATGGCGTTCGAATGTGAAAAAAGAATTTAAAAATGAGGTGTAAGGGGAAGATCTTATTACAAACAGAAAAAAATTTACCACTTATCAAAATTATCTTTTAATATAATAATATTTATAAAACTAGTGTACAATTTGTATATATAGCGATGTGAAAATCATTGTAATAGAAGAGGAAGACATCCTAAGAGAGTAAAATAAATAATACGGATGAATCAAACGTCACTCCGGATTCACTGAGTATGTAAAACCGTAACAGTTACTGAACAGTTCAGTGGATGCGATGTGAGACGAACAGACAACCAAACATTCTTCAGACAAATTGTGTGATATAAATCAGTCGAAAAGATGCAGTCAAGTCAAACGAATCAATCCTAAATAAAAACGTTATCATGCTACGATGTTTCGGATCAGAGGTTAGATTAAAAAAATAAATAAATAAATATGTGTATTATTATTTGCGGATTTCCGCTTCAGATCAGAGCTCAAAAGATCCCATTCTTGAAACATCACGGAAAGACAGTTATGATGGTTCTTATGCATGCATTTTATCTTTGGCTTCTTTTTTCCTAGACTGTGTACTTTTCTTAATTAGCACGTAAAATTTTCCCATACCTTTGAAAATAATAGAAAATATCAAATGTGATAATAGATACTTCTTTCTTGCATCATTAGCAGAAAAAAAAAATGGGTTAGAAATATTCTCTGGGGAATTTTAAACTCCACACTGTTTTGAAAACACATTCAGAAAATATAGAAAATGATTCAACCCTTTTCATTATCTCGTTTTTTCACATCATGTATAACTATAAAATAAAATAAATAATTCAAATTATCTTAAAATATTTATCATTTTTCAAATGCATGAACATAGAAGATTTTCTTTAATCTGTACCAAAAAAAAAAATCTTACTCCCAATTTATCTTAAATTTATATAATATGACATGTTCCAAGTATATTGAAAGGAATCGGGTAGGCTAGAATTCTAATGCTCAAAATTGCGTAAATCTAAAATTTTGGCATCAAAAATAAACATGAATTAATGTTATTTCTTGTAGTTTCAAATTTACTGTGTTTAAACACACACGGACAAATATACGGAAAGGTTATCCGATAAATTATTCAATCCAAACTCTGATATTAACTTACAATTTTCATAATAAATATATATGGTAAATTTTATCTACCTAATTTTAACATTTTCGAGTAGTGTTTTGATGTAGAATGACTGGCAAACAGATCAACACTCTGATTTCATCCAATAGAAAATATTGTTTAGTCTTTAACACAGCATACCAAATTTCATGAGTCTAGATCATGAGAGTCTGTTCAGAGAGAAACTAAATTCGAAAACAAAATCAATAAATTAAAAAAAAAAAACTCTGATATAACAAAATAGATTTTTTGGGGTCATTATGGTGTTTTTCTAATTGTAAATATACTTTATATAAGAGAACATTAAGACTATCTTCGGTGGGTTTTTTTAATTAATTATGAAATTTTTTTAAGACGTGAAACAAAAAAAAGAGGTTGTAAGTACAGAGGGAGGTAACGGCCTTCATGCATCACTTGCCCATTTTACTCACGATTATCTGAAATTTAATCAAAAGCCAAAATCACGTTTGAAACAGTGGACAAAATCGGAGATGGGGAAGAACAAAAACTCGAGCCAAGAAAATGAAGCTGGTAACGTCACGGTTGTCATAGCAACACAGCGGAGTGAAAGTGTTCTAGTCACTTCAAGAAATCGCAAAAAAAAAGGCCTTTAAACAGTAAATGACGTTAATTTATAAATCACTTCCTGATGAGATATCCTACATTTCTTACAGTGAATATTTTAATTTCACTGTTTTCAGAAAAGGCATATTAAATCTAATTTAATGCTACTTTTTAAAAATTTGTTTAGGGCGTAAGCAAGAAGTTCAAAAATTAATATTCCATGAAAAATTAAATGAAAGCAGTATTTATCAGTAGTAAAATGAGTCATGGCAATTTATCTAAAAATTACGAGTACTTATGATAAGACATGATAAGAAGGAAAGGTACATCGTGATAATTTAAAGGCTAATCTCCTAAGGGAGTCTTACCACCGAGTTAAAACTTTTAACAGCATAAAATATATAAGAAGTTTTGATACAAAGTAACACATTAAAAAAAATAAATCAGGGTGCTCAGTACAATGATTAAATGATTTATCGTTTCCTTGGGAGCTTACCACAGGTATCGCAAAATCCAGACTTAATCTATCTCACTTTTACAAATTCTATTTATTTGATAATGAAGAAATGACTTTTTAAAAAAAATAATGCATATGAGCTTTATTTTTATTATTAAACTTGAGAAGAGACTATCAATTTTAAAAAGTTTCTTTTTCCAATTCTTGAAATATAATTTGCATACGAATTAATCTCCTTTCCTCTTCAAAACATAATAATTCAATAATTGAAAAAAAAAAAACTCTTGTAAATAATTAGATTTGCACAATTAAAATATGATGAATAAAAAAATAATGCAAAATTTACAACTTATATATCAAAGAATAACCATATAGAAATTTGTAACTCATAAAATAAAGGCATAAATATGTAGAAATTTATAACTAATAAAAAAAGCCAACTATTATTTCTTATAAATTGTAAAAAAATAAATAAATAAATAAAAGCACCTTTTCTCCGAAATTATCGAAATTAATTCAAAATACAACACTTCATCGTAAAACACAATGAAAATAAAAACTATATCTGATCATACATCTTTTCAATATAAATGAAAACGAAGGATAATTTTAAAAAAAAGTTATGCTCTATCACATTATATTAAGCTAACAGGTAACAAAATAATAAACATGTCCCTTTCCCGTCAATAAATAGTATGCTTTCTTTTATTTTACTGTCATCAAATTTGACTGCAAAATAAAAATTTAAATATTGAAAAAAAACTCGTAGAAAATTAATAAATAAAAAGCTATCACATTACACCAAGAAACCACAATTAATATATTACGTTTCCATTAATTTATTGAAGCGACAAAAAAATCATAATCAAATCAAACAAAACAAGATTTTTAAAAGATTAATATTCTTGAATATTCTCTTATCAATTATTCAATCTAAGTTATTTTTAAATATATGCAGAACAGAAAAAGATTAATAATAATTAAATTCTGCGAGCAATTTAAGAATTATCCAAATAAAAATATTCATTTAAACCACAGACAAATACAAATTGCAGGACATGGCCACTAAAAAAAAGTTACACATACCAGAACATTTGCGTAATTCTTAGATAATTTTTCCGAATCACGAAAATATTTTGTAATACCGAAAACGTATCACAGCAGCTGAAACGGAGCGAACGGCCGCGAGCTGAGCTTCAAAATTCTGCCATCGCATCTTGCTGATTCAGTGTGGGAGAACATCCATTGGCGAGACTTTATTGAATCATCGCCAAGAACAAAACTGCCAAATCGGAAGTTGATGTTTAACAATAATGAAAGAGAAAAAAAAAGCTATTTAGAAATTGTTTATTTGCTTAATGACACTCAAAATCTATGCACTATCAAAAGAAAAATATATCCAATGGCAACGAATTGCCATTTGAAAAAAGATTCTGGAAAAATGACATCACGAGAGGACTTTGGTTTATCTCTACTAAGTTTCTTATTTTCTGCTTTTATCAGTACGTTTTATCGCATTTGTTTTATAAAAGATAGCAAATGTGAATTTATGCAGAAGTTACAATTAAAGTGCAGAATTTTCTTGATAATCCAGGCTACTTTTGTTACAGGTACAAAAGATTTCGGCTGATTTAAAAATCCTACTAATCTGTATTTCATATAGCTAATATGTATATTTTTTAAATCCTTAATCATAAACGAAATGAAGTATTTTTATCAATGCAAATTACTTTTTTTCCGTAAAAAACTTGCAAACATAAAAATCTGTTGTTTATTATGTTATAATGTTATGTTACTTACGCCCTTTACAACAACAACAAAAAATTTTAATAAATATTTTCAAGTGAATCAATACTTTTTTTCGGTCATGTGGATTGTCTGTCACCGTTAGGCCACCTTATTCTGCACATTATCGGGAGTTTAGAGTAATCTGAAATGGAACATTTATAAACAAAACAGAATTCGAAAATTACATAAAAAAGAATAGTAATTGTTGTATCAACATAAATTGATAACTCAACACAGCATTATTTCTGAGAACCTCTGTTTCGGAAAATATAATTTTTTTTAAAAAAATATTTTTTTAAGCTGTGTTTTTCTGGATTTAATTATTGCATTATACATAATCAGTTGGACAAGAGAAGAGAAATGGTTATGTAAAGAAAACTACAAACACAGAGATAAAACTCACTCGATATCTTTAAAATGGGAGTAAGTCTCGGATTGCACGACTATTTCTAATTAATTAAGAATGCACTGAATAATTTAATAACAAAAACTCATTTGAATCGAATTTTATAGCTTCACTGCCTGTTGATATAAGAGAAAAGCATATCATTCTTTACAATAGCGAATGATCTTTGATGCCAGCTGGACATCTAAAGTAAAATTTGGTTTTGTTTATATGAAAGCTCATGTGCTATGCTAATAAACTAAAATAAGCGAAAATAAAGTAAGTAATCAAAATAAAAACCGGTCAGTATTGGTGTAACGTGGAGGAAAACTGAATACTTAATACAGTCTATTTACCAAGGTGCAGTGAATGTTTGTGAAGACAGAATGGCATGGAATAGGCGGGGGCCTAGACGTCAGCTTAATTTTTTTTTTCTTAGAAGAGCTTGAAGGGAAGTAAACATATTCCTTAGTGGTCCTACTAGATGCATGAGTTAAAAATGGGAGTGACAAGAATTAATCATGAATAAACAAACTAAGATTGCAATAAGACTGCTTGTAATACTTTGAAAAAATTACTAGCATATATTTATTGCTTGTACTTATATATATATATATATATATAT
>JAOUZG010019564.1:767704-821245 GCA_026289955.1 Argiope argentata
ATATATATATATATATATATATATATATATATATATATATATATATAATACAAAGCAAAATAATGTTAAAAAAATTTTTAAACAACGTAACATAAAACTTATAGAAGATAATTATATAAATATATTAGTATATTGTTTTAGAATACAATTCATACATGATTTAAATTTGAATCAATAAGACAGCATGACTCTGGTTAACTAAACATAAAAATTTTTTAAAAAATCGAAAAAGAACACATCGAAATTTTGAGGTTCTAGGAAATGAACAGCTTCAAACCAAACTTCAGTGATTTCAGGGTTCCAAACCAAAGCTCAGAAAATCTGGTATCTAATATTGGTAAAAATATCGGTCTGGTATCTAATATTGGTCTAATCTGGTATCTATTTTAATATTTTGTAATCTAAATTAAAATCTCTAACAACATTTCATTTAAAATGGTGTTTAAAATTCATAAAAAAATCGTTTGAAGAAAAATGTAAATTTTTCATAGAAATTAACGGTTGTACTAAACTTTTTTAGCTATTTATGTAGAACTGTTTTTTATACATTTTTTTTATTTTGTAAGTGGGATTTACGCTTGTTCAAATCAACGATTCGTACCTTAAAAAAGCAATAAAGATTATCTGAATTTGGTATATATTTTACACATACTCAATGAAACGAAAACTATTTAACAATAATTTATTCCCAAAAGTTAAAATCTATTGTTCAAGACGGAAACCAAAACAAATCTTTATCTGTCAAAGTTTTGCAAAATATTCATCATAAATTTATATTCTCTTTTTTTTTCTTTCTATTTTCTGTGCAACAGTCTACAACGCAATAAAAAAAAGATATTTTTTTATTAATATTACTAAAAACACTAGTAATTGCAATATTAAATTAGTTCCTACAGTCATGCTTTTGAATGCTAAAATACAGCATTCAAAACTCGATTCTACAGAAGAAGAAAAAATTAAAATTCATTAAAAGCCAAACACATTTTCGTGCGTTCTGGGCAACACACTTTCAATCCATAAAACGCCGCAGCGGACTTGTCTTTTTTCTTCGCTCGAACCGGCACTTTCCCTAAACAGGGCTTCATCAAAAATAGACGCAAACGGTGAGTCATCGCAGAAAAGAAGGTCGTTCGATGATCACGTGAACACCGGCCAACGATTAGAGATTTCGTGCTCATTTCCTAGCGAGTCAATAATAGCCCAGGAGTATTTCGAAGATAGAACAAGAGATTTTTTATCCATTGCCTTTCGGTTTGAAAATAAATGATGGCTGCCAAAATGGTGGAAAAAAATCTATATCTGGAAAAATCGTTTGGTATAAATGCCTGCAAATAAATGTAGTATTTCCAAGCTCATAGTTTTTATTCTTTAACTTCTCACTATAGTGATTTGAAATAAAACATGAGAAAAAAAATTGCAGATTTCAGTTCATCTATATTAGCAGTTTATCACTTAGCAATTATAAAATAAATAAAACACAAAAATGAATTAATAAAATGAACATAAGTTTCTAAAATGCTTTTGGAAGCTTGTGCAAATTAAGAAAACTTTTACAGTATTTTTATTTTTTGGAATAATTTCTTTTTATTCTTTTAAATAGTAGATTTTTTTTTATTTAGAAGGGTAGAAAAGTAAAAATTCTAGCGCATTTGTAATGTGTAACTCCAAAAAAAAATGTAAAAAAAATTTACAAAAAAAAAGTAAA
The DNA here is from genome assembly GCA_026289955.1 of Argiope argentata. Classification (NCBI taxonomy): domain Eukaryota; kingdom Metazoa; phylum Arthropoda; class Arachnida; order Araneae; family Araneidae; genus Argiope; species Argiope argentata. The sequence continues at coordinate 769,410 of JAOUZG010019564.1, forward strand.
TTGCATTTAGAGAAGAAATTCATTAATTCATTTAACTTAAATTTGGTTGTAAAAATTTTATAGTGAAATATTTTTGGGAAACAGATTAAGTCTTTGGTCATTGATAATAATGTATCATAATTTGGTTAACAAAAGCAGTAATTTTGAAAAAAAAAATCATATTGTAAGAGAAAATGCAAACTTAGAAGAAAGTATATTTTACACAAGCAAGCTTAGAGAATATTATATTTTACACAACTCATAAATATCACGTGAAGTTGTATGACCCCTTGCAGTTTAATGATCATAAATTTTCATTATACAGTAGCTATTTGTTTTTTATATCTTTCATAGGAGAATTAATATAATATTAACCATCGACAAAGATTAGTCAGAAAATCGACAATTATGTTTCATAATGTATAGGAAAGCACTTTATATCACATGTCGTCTATGATTAATTGGTTCACATTTAAGTAGTTTAAATTAAAATAAGAAAATCAAAGGGTAATTGGCAAAACAGAATAACATAGTGATTTAAGCTGAAGGCTTATATTTTGAATGAAACACATTCATCGCAAGACTAGATTCAATCCAACAGGTTTCAACTGAGCGAAAAATGAAAACTTATCCGGTTAAGAAATGCAATCATCTTAAGGATTTTAATTATCATTCCCTAATTCTTCAATTTAAGGTTTATGGGGGGGGGGGGAGAACAAGTAGAGGAGAGAGACTAAACTGGTGGATTTAGCTTGAATACAAAATGCGATCATTGTATAGTTTAAAATTTATAATTTAAACGGGTTATCAAGAAATTTCATAAAATTTGAGAATTTATAAAAGGGAATAAAATTAAAATTACACAAAGAACAATTCTATAAAATAATCGTGAAACAGGGGATGTTCTAGACCAGGGGTTCTCAAACTTTTATACATTGCGACCCCCTTTTCAGACAAAGTATTTTGGCGACCCCCCGAAGTTTTAACTCTGTCTAAAGTTTAGAGAGAGAGATTTTGAAAATTTGACACGTACTCAAGAGTTCGTAGAGCATGTTTCAGGCATTGGTGCCACATACCTTGATACTTCATCTTTCTCCTTACTAGTATCATCTCATCTCGAAACTTCGATTGAACAGTTTACAGACTACATTCCAGTTAAGGATATAAGTGGGGTTGTGTGGATAGTCAATCCGTTCAGTGAGCAAGCCGTAATAAAAGCTGAGCTAAGTGTCCGTCATCATGACCAACTGGTAGAGAATTCAAGTGACCAGTCAGCTAAAGTAACTTTTAACAAAGCTTATATCGACAAATTTTGGATACGTATGAAAAAGGAATACCCAGAACTGTCCACAACAGCATCAAAAACTTTGATGCCATTTTCTACACATTACAACTGTGAACAAGGATTCTCCATAAGGATAAATTTAAAAACAAAATAAAGAAATCGTTTGAAACTGGAAAATGACATTGTTTTGTGTGCTACAAAGTTCATTCCAGACATTAAAAAATAGATTAATTCCAAACAAGCTCATGTATCCCATTAACTAATAGAACACAAAAACCAATTTTTTTACTCTTTTTTTTAAATGAAAACTACAGCAATAAATTAATTTTCTTTAAACTTCTCTTCCACATCTCGCGACCCCCCTGAACAGATCCCGTAACCCCCCTTTTGAGAACCCCTGTTCTAGACTAAAAAACATGCCTACTTCTTGTTTTCATCAACAACATGGCGCATCCAATGGTTCAGAATATCGAAATCATTCATCTTTCAGATAAAACCAGTTTAATCTAAACCTACAGCTGATTTTTTTCCTTCAATAAATCACAAGATAAAAAAAATAATACAGAAAACTCACATCGTTCGAGGAAGAATTATTTCAGTTTTAAGAGAAATCACTAAAGCACAGCTGCAGCAAGAATAAAAAGTGAAATTGTTTATTTACAAACACTCCACACAGAGGTGGTCAAACAAAAGATTAATTAACATCGATCGCAACAATGGATTGCAAGCCTTAGTCGACATCGCCGTAAGCCCAGCAAATAGGGGGAAAACCGACGAAACAACTATAACAAAAGAGAATGTAACTACTCGAAGAACAGAGAAAAAAGTAAAACGAGTTATATAAAAAGAGGGTTACAAATTCGTGAAGTTGCATCTTCACGTAAAACGGCAGATGCAAGAGGTTCGCAATATTAAAACGTCAGCAAAATTGCACCATATCATCGCAAAATCTTGCATATAAATTATGAAAACGTAGAAAACAAATTTAAAAAAAATCTGCACAGATATCGAGCTGGACCGGGATGAGCACAAACAGAGCAGAACTGACACGAATCGTCTACGAAAATAGCGGTTCTGGAACTTTTTTTCAAGACTCACGCAGACTAGGCCGATTCGAGTAACCTGAAGCGTTCACGTTTATTGGAATAAACGTCGCAAACTTTATTTAAAACTTTTAATAATTTACATCTTTTATTCTTAATTCGATATTACCATAAAGAATTTACGATTAAAAATGAAGATAAAATTCCATTTGCTGAATTTTTTAACATAAAATGGCTATTTCACCTGTTCAAAATTTCGATATATTAAGACCAGTTTTCACCTGTTATGTCCATTATCAGATGCTACTGAAATGTATCATTTATCCTCTAACTGTTTTGTTATCTATAATTATTTATGAAGGAACATTGAGAACCAAATAAAATGCACTGCGTTTGTTAATCATGTGGGATTTTTGTATAAAATTAACGTATCACTGAATGATTAAAATTCAGTTTATAAGTTTGTACGGGCATAGCGAATAAGAGATTAAGTTTCGTTAGTTCAATATTGTCTCAATGTGCTTTCAATTTCCTCTGTCTATGTATTTATGTGACTAACATTTTCTATCCAAGTTTTCATCTATACATAGTAAAAAATGAAGTCTTTTGAAAGCTTTGTAGGTTGGAACCATAAACACTCGAGAAATAGTTAAGGGATATTGGAGATATTTACACTATTTTGTAGAAGAAATATTGGGGAAGGTTTTATTATGTTAAAATCATATCAAAATAAAAAGAGGATTTTTATAATTGCGATTTAAATTTACCCACGCATGTGCGAAAACCTCAAATTGCGCATGCACAAACAGCAAGAGCTCTGGTATGCATATGCATTACATTTCTCTATTTACATCTGAATTTAAACAGCGATTCTAATCTCATTAAGCCGAAAAGAAGGAAATCCGATCCCGAAATGATCGCCTGCATTTTGTTTTCGAATTTATCATATTTTTTCCCTTAATAAAAGTCTAAATATTTCTGAATGTGTGCTATAAAAATAGTAACTATTTTTGATAATTCCTAAATAGATTTTTTTATGTTTGATTTGTAACATGCCCATGTCATATCAGGTGGAGGTTAGATTTAAATTTAAAACTAATTTTTATTCATGGTGCTATGCCACCGGCAATGCCGTGCGTGTACTGCTAGTTAAATATAAGTTGAGGAACGAAATTATTTCACTAATTTGAAATTGTGCCCTTAATTTAATCGGACATCCAAAAACTTATATACCAAATAAAAGGTCCTAAAACCGCAAAAAAACGATACAATTCTTTCAAGTTTTCATTTACCTTTCATTCTAGAAATATTTCATTCCAAAAAAATTTTACTACAGATCCTCATAATTCAGGATTTCTTGTTCTTAAATAGAGGCAAATGTGAATGTTATAGCATTCAAGTTCATTCTGATGCCAAATTATATGGAGCCTGAAGCATTTAAATCAATTTAAAAATAAATCGCTTGCCTGCTTTTGCACCTCATCAAAATTTTTAGGGCACGCAAATTTGTTAAACGGTAAGCTGTTGTTAGATTTAATATAGGCAAATTAAAATCTCTTTTTGAAGTTACAGAGATGTATTTTTTGATGGACTTAGTAATTTTCAGTCTTGCTGAAATGAAAACGATATTTAGGTCGATATCTTTTGAAAATTCCACACCATGCCATTGCCTGACTAATTAAAATATATATGATGAATATTCTACAAAACAGGTTATTTCAAACAGATGTAAACTTTAACACGCACACAAGCAAGCTGGGATTATACCATCAAGTCATAAAGTCAAATTAGATTAAAATTTGCTAACTAATGCATGCTTTGCAAAAAAGAAAAAAAAACATTTTTAAATATATATTTAAGGAGTACCATAAATAAATTCACAAATTTTCATTTTTGACAAAATTTATTAACTCAAATGATATGCCGTACAATACAGCGTATTAAAGATGTCTTTAAAATCATAAATACACACGCACGAAATGAAATAGTGTCAATCTCGTATTGGGGCACATTGACGCCAATTTCAAATGTTTTGTGAACTTCTCGCCAAGAATGAACAAAAAAATTAAGATCAATTTAAATAAAATTATTTTAGAAAACATGAGTTATAAATGTTTGATCGGTTTCAAAGCACTGCAAAAATTCTTTTGGGATGGATCTTGTAATTTTGTACCATGATCAAATAACAAGGATGACAACTGAGTTGTAACTCTCCTTCCGATCTTCTTACCAGAGTAATATATTTAAATTTGACAGATTTCATATATACCAGATCCTTTTACATTGTTTGGCCTGGAATCCCAAATTTAACATTTGTACAACGTAGCCCATTCATAGCGCATGAAGAACAAAAATCGCCTCTTGTTAGATTTTTTTGGAATTGATTTCTCTTCACAAGAGTATACTCATTTAAAAACGGACCATTTGATTGACCGTTATTATTATTATTTTTAATTAGCAACATATATGAAGCTACAATTATATACAAATAAAATCAATTTAAACCGGTTTATCTTTTAATAACTATATAAGTTGCAATTTATTATTTCCTTAACCGGTTCTAAAGTCTTAACTTTAATCATTTAAACATTATAAGTGCAATTCTTAACACAATTTTAGACGAAGTTAAAAAAGCCGCTTTATTGGAAAGATCCATACTTGTAATAGTAAGCTCAACCTTCTTCTGACCGGCTAAGCTCAATGTTTTTTTTAATTAGTCAAAGTTAATTTTGTTAGATCAACTTCTTATTTTTAAGGTAATTGGAGCTATTGTATATCGGAATAGACCACATAATTCTGAACAGTGATCAAACGATAAGAACAACACATAAGGCGGCAATCAATCCACAAACTTTCTCGCCATACCATGGGAAGGACTGGATTCTTGAAGGCAAATTTGACATGCATCAGAAATACAAGGTCAATCTTTAATAGAATCATGTTTTTAATTTGCGATCCATCTATCCGAATAACAAGACTATATGTTCCTCTGAATTAAAATAAAGTAAGATAAACGCTAGGGCCTTTTGTAAGGCTTATTAAATAAATAACACGATCGAAAGTACAGGATGTCCACAAGTTAATTATTGGGGAACAAAATTAAATGGAAATATTATTTTACAAAATAAAGAAAAATTATGTAATAGATTAAGGTTAAATCTTAAGGTTAAACAATTTCATTAATTCTCAACTTCACGAATGACAATAGGAAAACTAGTTTGTTTGCAGATAAAATGGCACTGTGATGTGAAAAAGCAATATATTTTCGCTGGTTACAGAAACAAAATTTCCTAAAGCAAGGTCGTTGGCTATTCAGGGGTGAATGAAATAAATCTCCGTCAATAGAGCAATCAATTAAAAGATGGTTAAAACAGTTTCGATATTACCGGACATGTTTTGCATCAAGGAACAGTGTGCATGATTTCCTTGATGAAATATTCTTAGATCGGAGAATTGGTATGGATAAACCACTTTCATGGCTTCCATGTTCTTCCGATATAGCACCATTCGAATAGTTTTTATGGAGACACAGTTGAAGAATTGGGTTTGTGCAGAAAAGTTCGGAGCGTTAAGAGATATAAAAAACAGCAACTTAAACTCTTCAAATCTTAACATACGTCTGGATAAAAATCTAAGGTTACTCATGTTAAAACGTATTACTATATTACTATTACTGTTAAATAAAATTCAGTAATTCTCTTTAGCCTATTTTTTACTCTGCATTGTTTATTCAGATTTTTATCAGGGAAATAAATTATAGATATCTAGTAAAAAAGTATAATACTTTCAGAGCACGTCTATAATGGAATAGCGAATGGTAAACTGATGTTCTAAGCAAAAACAGAAAATAAAACTGCTAACGTATACTGCTTTCAACGCCAGGATCTTAATTTTATTTCTTAAGACAAGATTAAAATCTCGTTTGGGAGTCCTAAAAACATTTCATAATACAAAATCACGTGATAGAACACAAGAATTTTAATTCGATGATATCAAAATCGCAAATCTCAAACAACGGCGCTAGAATCTTTCCCATCAATTGTAGCAACTCTAAAACCTCAGCAAAGCAAGTCAATTCATTTGAGAGCACAACACGGGACTTAAAAAAAGAGGCTGAGGAATATTTAGCTTTCAATTTGAACTTGACCAGAAAGAGGGATGTTGAGTCAAGTGGATTAGTCACTGCATTTTTTTTCTCTCTCTCTTGGAGTCTATCTTTCGGGGAGAAGGAATGACTTATTTTCTTCGGCATTAGTCAGGCAGTATTGGGTTTAGGGGACTAGGGTTGTTCAACTTGGAATGTCATCTTCTCTTGCTGACTCCGTTACTGCTGCTGCAGCTCACGGCTGAATCACACGAAATGCCGCTGCCATGTTTCTTGGCAGCTAGACAGTTTACTTTCTGGGAACGCGCTTGCATAAGCATAAAATACTTGAAAAACAAAATTTCATTTTTTGAAGTAGCTATTTTCACAGCACTCAACACTGCAGATATGAGACGCAACGCCAGATACATAGTTTCAAACAAACAGCAAAGTCAGAATTTAATGATTCATACGGGAAATAATTGCTTTCAATTTTAAAAAGCTATTAAAAAACAATTGTAAGGTTAAGTTTCTAAAATAATGGGTTCTAAATATGGCAGTGTCAATAAAAAAATGCAACGAACTACATTCAAGAGATATTTGAACTCTTTAAATTATTTACAAATATGAATTACGTTTGTCACTTTTCACTAATCAAGAAAATAAAATCTGAATGACTAATCAGAAATGGTTACGTCTAGTTTAAATATATAGAGCACATAATGAGCAATGCTAAGGGTCTCACTATATCTAAATTCGCTACTGTTGATAAATGACACATACCTACACCCCATTACGAAATAAACAATCTCTGTTTTAAATATTTTAATAACGTTCAAGTAAAATTCGGGGTTATTTAAACGCACACAATAATAAATGATATACAGTGTGAGCTTCTAATTTAGAGCTAATTGCAAATATCACATCAAAGTAAGAAAAGAGGAGACAAGATTAGACTACTGCTGAAAAGCCGATTTTTGATGAAACTTACGAAATTGTTAAATTGAATATTCTTAAATTATGAAAAGTTTTCTTTAGAAAAATATTTGAAAATTGCTTCAATAATGATTATTTGTTACATTCAATTTTACATTTGCAGAGGTTGTGCTTTAATCTATTATATATCTTTAAATACTATTTTCTTAAATTCTAAAGGTAGATGAAATATTACGAAAAAAAAATCATAAATTAAAATTACATGTCCTTTTTCTTTATCTGATATAACAATTTATCAATTTGTTCTGTAGTTCCTGAACGACAGAATAAGAAATCTCTTCGTTTAAAAAGATTTTACAATTGTTTGAATGCTCCCTAACATGAAAAAAAAATCAAAATCTCGTGTCAACCAACTGATCTACAGCATTTAAAAAATGTATAGAAATAAAGCTTATTTCTTATTTCTGGAAGCAGACATATATATTTTTAAGTAATGAGCAAAAGTTAGATCAAATCATTTCATAAACTTCTAAACTAGGAGATTTATGCTTTCTACCTCTTTTTAGCCCCCAAAAAAATCAATCAATCTTCCAGTTTTCAAAAGACTTTTGACTTTTATATGACGTATTTTCATTTCACAGATGTTTCATTGACGTATCTCCATTCATCATTCTAACGATTATGAAACGATTTAATCTTTTATTTTATACGAAATTCAAAAATAAAAGTATTTTAGAAAAGATTTTTAAAAAAATCCATTCCAAACGTAGTTGCAAAACTTCATTTGAAAAATGCACAATCTTTTTTATATTTTACAATTTCCTGCAAATCGTTCAATTTAAATCAAAGTTAATGATTCACTTCTCACATTTTTGGGGAAAATTTTCCAGATCTTGAGTAACCATTCAGATATCCAACAATTATTCTAAGACTGCATGTTTGTATCAATTACATTCAGCTTTAAGCACGACTTCACATGTATAAAATACGCTGATAACCTGTTTATTTCACATTAAGAACTTTTTTTTCCTTTTACCACATTAAGATGAATATCGCTAGGAATTCTCACCTACAGGTAAATAACACATTCTGCTTCGCATGAGTAAGTTCGTACAGTGGCACTGCCAATCAACTTTACGGCAGACTTCTCTCATCTATGAATGGTTGGATGAGTCATATGACCAATATACCCAATCGAAGTAATGCTTCTAGCAATCAAATCCGCTTATTCATTCAGGAAGTCCTTGAACAACAGTGAAAGGGAAAAAAATTTACAACTAATTTATTGCAAAAATATGTGTGGTTCAATGCATGAATCAATGAATATATCTCATGTTTCCTTTGGTATTTTGGGGATCATAACAAGCAGTATGGAAACCAAAAGGCATCAACGGCAGATGAAAAGCACCTATCAAAAACATAATGAATGTTTCACTGGTGAAAATGATACATCTAGCAACTTAATTTATACAATAGAATACAATAAATAATCAAGTCAGACAATGAACAAATCAGATAGTGAAAGATTTTTAATGTGCGAGCAAGTAAAATAGGTTCGAATAAAAAAAGTTACCAAATGAACAAAAAATGCAACGCTGAGGTGGTAAGATTTTATTGAAATATAGTGGATTGATTCCTCCATTAAATTTTCAGAGCTTTCTTTTTTTAAAAACAGCAATAGCATCTTACAAAAACAAGCGTAGATATATTTTATACAAAAGGAAGAAAATACAAAAAAGTAACAGAACAAGTAGAAGGAGCTGTTTCGAGTTGGGATAGAAATATTCAATTCTTGATGGCACATTGCATAGTGGGAGTGATATAACAGTCCCCCCAATATTTTACTGCCAGAGCGTGACTAAGGCAGGGACATACAGGGCAGTTGCCCCGGGCCTACACATCATAGGGGCCCTCCAAAATGAATAGAAAGTTTATTTTACATTTTTTAATTCTTCAATAATGAAGTTTAGTTCTTCATTATTACAGTAGAGAAGCACAGAGAGGCCCCCAAAGAAGTTTTTGTCCCGGACCCCAGTCGTACCCTGCATACTAACATCTGTTGGAGCTATTTTAAAATATAATGCCAAGGAAATTAAAATACTGAAGATCTGGAATTGGAAGTGGATGAATATAACGCCAGAAGAGATTAAAATGGGAATGAGAAAAGGTTATAACGATAAAACTTCAAATAAAAGCACGCACACACACAAAATACAAATGCGCTTTTTTAAAAAAAAAAAAAAAAAAAAAGGAAGACGACGAAAAATGATTAATGCAGATATTTATTATTACTTTTTTTATGTATAGGGAAAGGGGGTTAGAGGCTGTCAGAATGACGTTTTAAAAGACACAGAAACTAGATTGAAGATAAAAGGCTTGAAAGAATAATTCTATATCCAGTAATTTTTATTGTTTCATATTTGGTAGGGGCAGGGGACCTGATTATTGAAAATGCATAAATATCAAAGTTAGTCCATTTAAGTAAGAGTCACCGACAAAGCGGAGGGACTGCAGAAATCCCTAGTACCGAAGTAGGTGGCAGAAATATTTTTGTATGCTCTATAATCTTCAAGGCAGAAATCCAGAAAGAAAACAGAATTACAATACCAAGGAATCGTTAATCTTCATCACGTCACTATTAAGATGCAACTTTAGGCAATTTATTACTTTCTAGATTTCTAGAAAAGATAAATCAAATTCTTATACATATCTTTCTCAAATCGACAGACTTCATTCTTGAACTGATAAATTTTATCAACCAAATATCCTCACAGGTAATAAGTAACAAAACTTAAATCCCAGTTACAGTTAATATCGAATAGTTGAAACGAAATCTTCTTGGAAGACTTTGGCTTTAGATGGAGGTTTGGACATATAACTTCCCCTCTGGGGCTATTTACGTTCGTCCATACATTTCACTTCCGTTGGTAACATTAGCAATAAAAGGCACGGTTGGAGATACCTCCCTCTAAGGGTCAGTGTACGAGTATTGTTTTTAGAAAATTGGATTTCTCTCTCGCAGGAGAAATCAAACGTCCCTTGAAGGAAGGGAGGCTAGGAAAAAAAGGAAGATGTTTTTAAAAAATTAACTGGAACACATTTTTTTTTTTCAATTCTCATTCTAATTGAATAGTAATACAAAATTAATGATGAAAGATATTTGAAAACAAATTATAAAAAAATAAACTTATTCATGATCCTCTCATCTGTATGAAAATGAAACCATAAATTTTAACAATATTAAACCACTTGAGTTTTATTAACCAATTTAATTAATCTATTTTAATACATTTCATGTCTGAAATCATAAGTTTTCCAGATAAATATTCGACTTCATGAATCTGTCCATTTTAAAAGAATGTTATTTCAATATCTCATACAACGCCATGCACGAGCCCTTGCAATGCAGACTTTTAAAGAGAGCAGTTCTCATGAATTCTACACTCATTAACAACTTCAGAATCTTTAGAAATACAGAAAGATTATATAACTAATAAATGGTTTACAACTACTACATTTTGATTAAGTTTTACACGTAAATGAGCATTAATAATACTAGCAGTTTTATATCCATAACTTTGCCAAGCGCAATTCTTTAAATGACGAAAACCAGATTTGTGTTGATTATAATAACGCTAGAAGAATTAAGTGAAACATTTTGACTCATAAATTGGAAACACACATTAATTATTTACTATCTATGTTATATTAATTTTGAAAAATAACTGAAAAGAATCTTTTAGTGATTGATTGAATATACAAGTTGATTGATGTTGATTATCTATAATTATATTTAATGTTCTTAGTAATTTAATCATGATAAAATTAATAAGGAACTTTTATAGCAAAATTATTTTAATAGCTAATGTATCAAAAACCGTCAAAATTTTTGCTCATATGTAAGCACAGTATACTACATAAATGAAAAAAATAATAATTCCTTATTAAAAGTATAATAAATAAGTAAGTAATTTCCCCAAAACTTTCTTCCATTTTCTTTAATAAACATTTTATTCTTTCACGCATAAAAACTGGGAACTTCGGAAAAGGTCATCAATGCTACTAGGACCCAGATTTCGAATATGAACGTTTAGTACTTCGTAGTACAATGAAGAAAACAGTGCACGCATTTTGGGCCGCTCTTTTTACCGATGAAACCAAAATTTTACAAGGCAGGGCTTATATATATATATATATATATATATATATATATATATATATATATATATATAAATCGATATATATATATATATATATATATATATATATATATATATATCAGGACATATATATATATATATATATATATATATATATAATGAATTATTATTATTTGTTGAAAGCAGAATGGTGGTTCCGTAGACATAGATAACACTTTAGATTTTTAAATTTGTTTCATTCCTTCCCGAGATATTATGATTTATTTACAAGAGCACGGACAAGTCGCGTCCGCTCACAGCGAGGCACAAAAGCAGAAGCGTAAAGAGGGAGGTAAATCACAATCCCCGGTCTTAAATACCATAAGATTTTGATAGGAAAAATATTTTTTCTAAGTGCTTATACACAATGAGATTTCGATGGGGATTTCCTTGACACGCGCTGACTCAGGCAAGGGAAAACACAGGGTTCTTTCAAAAAGTATTTTGTTTAGCTCAGCAATTTTCACCCTTTCACTCGGAGCATGGGAATCTGTTGTCTTTTAACCGATTCCACAATTTTATAAAACTTCTGTTGAATTAATTAACCTTAAAAAGTGGAATGGATCAGGAAATAAGAGAATATTTTTAGAATGAAGTTACTATGGGCTAAATTAAATTGAAAATTAGGAAATTAATTTGGATTTAAATTTGAGTTTAAAATATCATTACACACACACATTATATATGCTATAATTTTATACCAAATATTATCTATACAGCTCCTCATGTTTGCATTTATTATATTCACTTGCGCGCACAGACTTTTTGAATGAACTTCGTTCACAATTCGAAAGAAATTTACCACTTTGATATACAAATAAAGTACAAAAATTAATCCGTTTAATTCACTTTTTTTTTTTTGAATTATCATGTTGTCAAACAAGAGAGGCAGAGCAACAAATAGACAGACAAACCACACCTCCAACATCAAAATCTTGAAGTAGTATTTTTGATGATCTTAATCATCAAATGATGTGTTATGATTTAAAGCTAAACGCAAAATTGCTTAAGTCTACAAGTGCTTAATAAAAAGGTCAACGTTCTCATTCCATTTAAATGAATTAATTTATTGAAAGCATTTTAAAAATTGTTTAAAAACTAAGGCTATATTTTATAAAGATTATGCAAGTAAAAACAAAGACGAAATCTCTTTTCTAATCCATCTTAAACTTTATAAAAATAATAATAATAAATAACTCCAAAGTTGTGGCGTAAAAATGGGGATAATGACCGAATTTATTCACAAATAATCGATACGGAATCTGAAGTAATACGATTAAATTCACGCTGTGAAAAATGAACTGAACGAAATGAATTGCATGAAACCCGATCTTATCTAATATAACCAGAAACGAGTTTAAGCCGGGATCCAATTTAAACAAACCAAAATTCTGCATATTCTTCGATATCTCTTCATCAGAACATAAGGACGGAACAGTGCCCTAACAAATAGTATCTTTGCTAATCTGATAGCATCTTATTTTTTTTTTCCTCTCTTTTTTTTTTACCGCCGCCATCCAAGGACACACGCCGAAAACGCCAACAGAACTTTGACTTTTTCCACTGGCGTCCCAAACAATGGCGATATCGAAAAGCATTATTTCCGCGAGTGAAAACTTTCTGAAGGGATGAGTCATAGCGCGACGCGCCACATCAGTGAAAAAGACTGGCGTTATGCAACACACCGCTGCGGCTGCACAGCAAGGATAGATTAATGCCGCACTGCTCTGTTGGTTCTCTGTCCAGATGGAAATGACGCGTGGGAATACTTCCCGCTGAATAAACGGAGGGTGGCATGGAGAGGACAACAATACAAACACAGAACTGTGTGCAGTTATGGAATTCTGATTTGGACTCGATGATTCATACGGGGAAATTCGGCACGGCAAGTCGCAGTTGAAGAATTTTGGTCGCGGATTAAACGGATGGAAGCGAGCCGGGGGAGAGTGAGTGCATCGCTAAAAATCATGCAATTAAAAACAGATGACGCAATGTTGTGAAAGTCTGACAAAGATATAAAAGACCTCGAATGCTTATTTTAAAAAAAATTATAAAACTACGTGGCAATATACAGTGTAAACTAGAGGCAGTAGTCTCTTGGAACTTCCTCGTCTATTCTCTTCTCATACAGGTGTTATTTCCCATAAGGCTTACGATTTGGTCCCTGATCAAGGCCGAAAATGGCACGAATCCCCACCCCCTTACGCACGAGAGTTTGTGGTTTGTAGTATTTAGTAATGAAAACCGGTATCACTATATTTATGTTATGCTGCAGAAGATCAATGGCATGAGTCGAACATCTTTACTGATTCCATTAAGCGACCTTTGACGATTAATCGCTTGCATGCGGTTAATCTCCAATACACCCTTTGGACGTCCCTTTCCCTTCCTTTTTGCTGAAATTAAAATCTGACAAAAAACTAAAATTGTAGTCGCAAAATCACATATCAAATTACATTAATCTTATTCATTATGTCTTCAAGATTGAATGCATGCGAAAGTGCAAACCGAAGGCTCAAATCAGTTTCTGGTTCGAAATTTGATAAGAATTTACACTTCGGATAAAACTTCTGTACCAATGCCAATGATGTATGGGTTTTAGGGAAGTGTCAAGGTTCTATGACCTTTAATCTTACACTCGACTAATTTGATATTTGATGGTCAGACAAATTATGTTGAGCATGAGTATGGGTTACAGCCAATCAAATGGTTTACTTGTGTACCAAATTTTACCCATCTAGTTTGTATAATTCCATAAAGAGACCTTTGGCGATTAATTGCTAGCATGCGGTTAATCTCCAAGACCGAAAATTCAAATATACCCTTTGGACGTTCCTCTCCCCTTCTTTTTACTGAAATTAAAATCTGACACAAAACTAAAATTGTAGCCGCAAAATCACATGCCAAATTCCATTAATCTTATTCATTACGTTTTTGAGTTGGATGCATACGAAAGTACAAACCGACGACTCCAGTCAGTTTCTGGTTCGAATTTTGATGGATAAAACTTGTATACCAATGCCAATGATGTAGGGGTTGGGGGAAGTGTCAAGTTTCTACGACCTTTAATCTTTCACTCGACTAATTTGATAATTGATGATCAGACAAATTATGTTGAGCATGAGTATGGGTTACAGCCAATCAAATGGTTTACTTGTGTACCAAATTTTACCCATCTAGTTTGTATAATTCAATTATAAACTTCAACATACGGAAAGTTTGTTGCAGTTCACAAGCCGTCGCCCGGGGTCTTCAGCTGCATTTTGTGAGAAGATAAATTATGATCGTACTCATTTGTACTTGGAAGTCGAACAGATAGGCTTTTTCAAAAATGGGTTTCATTGAAAATTGACAAAAAAAGTGCCAATTTAATGTAAGTCTACACAGCGAATTTCTTTCATCTAGCTCAAAGTGCTTTTATATAATTATATTAACAGACAGGCAACAAAATGACAAAAATGTATTTTTCGGACAGGAAGTTCTGTAGCGAAAATATTTCAAAATTTCGAATTAGAATTTTTTTTTTAATAATTACAATACTTTTTATCCGCATAGGACTAATACTAGAAATAAAAATGGAATTAATAAATTCAGATTAAGTTGGTGCTTAGGACAGCTGGACGGGAAAAAAAGAATCACACAGGTAGATTTTTTTAAAAATGTTGCAAGCTTAGTTGCGAAATAAAACAATAAAAAGAAATGAATTATAAAATAATAATATTTTATCCAGTATAATATATTGGTTAGGTTTTAATCTATTCATTTTACTTTTTACAGACTTCTAAATACAAAATGTCTGCTTAAATAATATTGTGTACAAATGAGGATGCCGTGCAGACATGTATAATAATATTTTAATAAAAACATATGCACTTTGTTATGTTGTTATTGCTTACAGATCTTTACAAGCCCACAGACAGACCTGTCAGCGATTTAAGCCGAGTGAGCGTCTCTTGCCTTTTCAGTAACGCCAACTAGGGCCAAAAGTACGAGTTATCTACTTCATGCGACACATTCGCTTGCACAACCCCTTTTTACAGGCGTGGGGGGGCACGCTTACACGTCTCACAGAAAGAACCTAAAACAACTCTGTCCACACCGAGACTTGAACCCAGGACACCTAGGTCACAAAGCTACGCATTTTGTAAAGTAATTAAAAAATAAACTGAAATGATTCATTAATATCTCAATTAAATTAAAAACATCTTGAAATTCGCCACAGGTTATAAGGAAGATCACAAAATACGAATTTAAAAAAAAATAAAGAAATGTATTCAATTTGGAAGTATTTAGCCTCAATTTTCGTCGCACACACCTTAAATGCTGTTGTTGCTTATGGCACTTGTCATATTGGACTAGCTCCCCGCTGATACAGCAGCAGATTTAAGCCGAAAGGAGCGTCTCTTGTTTTTTGAAGTAGCACCAACTAGGGCCAAGAGTGCGACTTGGCTACACACTCACCACATTCGCTTGCACAACCCCCTTTTTACAGGGGGGCACATTCACACATCTCACAGATAGCACACAAAAGAACAGCCATGCCCGTACAGGGACTCCCAGAACACGAGGAAGACGCGCTACCTCTGCGCCAAAAAGCTGGAACACATCTTAAATAGTAGCCAGTTTCTTTTAGAAGTATTTCATATGTATTCTTTCTCATAGCAGAATTTACTAATATTAACGTCCTTTTTTCGAGGCAACAGGAGATCTTTCTTGGAACTTTGGTCACAAAAATTAACATACTGTACAATTTTTTTTAACAATTCCTGTTTAAAAAAAATAAGAAGAAAAGAGTCAAATTTAAATATTGTAGGTGTGATAATGATAAAGATAAAAATAAAATTTTTAATTCTGCATAAAAATAAAAAGTGAAAAAAAAAGCAATTTTGTTTTCGCTGAGCACAAAATTTGGCGAAAAATATATTAAACAAAATTATTATAAAAAAGTAGATTATTATCATAGTGATTTTACTCATAAAAAAAAGAAGAAAAATATTAAAGAGTGATATCGGATGCGGAAATCTTTACAATGATCACATTCAGCGACATAGTAAAATTCCAGTTCATCTTTAAAGATTGACTGCTAAACTTGTTTCCAATTTTCTTTTTGAAATCGAGATCTTTTCAATCTAATCTTTCTAGAATTAGATAGAAAAAAAAAGTAAATACAATTTTTATTCTAGAAACAAGAATAATGCGGAAGTTTTCATGTAAGGAAGTAAAACTTCTGCAGTTCTCATTCCTGGAAGGTTAAGAAGCAGCTGAAAAAATAAATAGACAGTAAACAATAAATAGATACCTATTACTGGCATCAGAGAACATCTGAGCTATAAAATAATTTATCAAAATCAAATCCTATTCATAAAACAGATTTATATGATGGCAGATATATCATTCAACTTAGTAAAAACAAAAATAAAATTTTATAATAACAAAACTTGGCTAATTCAAACTTTATACTAATATAACGTTAAAATATTGACATTAATTCAAATAATAAAATTTTTTCTTTATTCATAACTAGTTTTTTTATTAGCTAGACACCTCTGTACACCAGTTATCGTAAATAATTTTAAATGAGAATTCTCCTGCAATAATGTGTTAAAAATTATACGATTTTTTAAAATGTTTAAAATTTGTTCCATTTGAATTGTACTGTTTATTTTGTAGCCTTAATTTATAAATGCTCTATGCAAAAGGGATGTATATTATTTCTTTGTCAAAATTACTTATCTGTTGAAATTGTTATTTAAAAAAATTAGTTAAATTTTCTCAATTATAACCTTTTTAGTCGATACACCTAATACTGCAATTTAATTACACCTAGAGATGCAATTTCATAAATTGATATGAAAATATCATTAATTAACCTTGCTATACTTTTAGAATTTGCAAAAAAAAAATTTAGATTTTTTTTTAATAAATTTAGTTTTCATTGCAATTAAATACATCAAAATAAATATATAGTGGTTTTTTTTTTTTGCTAATAAATATGTAAAAAATTAGTATTAAGAAAGCAAAATCAGTTTTTTGAAAGCAAAACTGATATTTGGTCATTTTTCTTTCAAAGAAACATAATCGAATGAGTCCACGGAAATAGAAAAGGCAGGGCTCTAATAATAATCTAAATAAAACTTCTAAAATTTCTTAAAATAAAAAAATAAATTAATTTTTATTAATTAAATTCTAAATTTAATTGATAAAATTTAAATAGTTAAATTTTAAATGTAATTAATAAAAATAAAAAATAAATTAAATTTCTAAATTTATTAAAATAAAATTTGTTCGATTTGGGGGTCCCACTCATGTTGGGGCCCAAGGCAACTGCACCGTATGACCCTGCCTTAGTCAGGCCCCTGAGGAAAGGAATGAAAAGTTGATTTCTGGGAAGAAACTTTTTTTAAAATCGTATTTTCATTCATTCAAAGGAAATCTTATAAAAGCACATGTGTAAATGCCACATATGTTTGCAATCACAAATACCCATCTCTCGCATTTATGAAACCCCAGAGTGGTGTAATTAGCTCCATGAAAAGCAGTTACGCGGCGACACTGTTTTCCCTAATGGTCGGAAAAAGCTCTCAAACAGAGCAAGAACAGGAAACAAGAAAAGGGGACGGTGGTGCAACATCCTGAGAAAGTAACGGTTCCAGAGGAAAAGGGCCCAAAAATCCCAAGATGATGAGTCATCAGCAGACAGGGGTTGTGAAAGACCGTTTTATCGGTGGGTGGAATGATTTTCTAAAAACAAGGCAAAGATGAGAGACTGCTGATAAACCTTCGGATGACTCATCAAGGCAGTAGCCAAATAGGCAGAGTAAAACCAGAGGGTTGTAAGGTTGGGACTTAGTGGGTGCTCTCTACCGATGAGAAAAAGGTTGATCTGGTACTTTTAATCAGCAGATGCGAAGCTAATCCCGAAGCAAAAATGTGAAGAATCGTTATCATTTGATATTTCTCTGCTGGGGTGCAATATAAAGATAAGGGCCATTGTTTAAAGGACATGTGTTTGTTTTTCACACTTTTCGATCATTATTCATAAGTAAATAGATATAAAAAATGAATTTTTTAATAAAAAAACTTTTAAATAAAAAGATGGCATAAAGATTAAATAAAACTTAATTGGTTATGTATTGTTTTTATGGTGTTACATAATTTTTTTGTGTAAAATCAATAGAAAAAGCCCAATATATAAATGATTTGAAAAAATCCATATAGTGAGGTAACTGGTTTTCAGGAGACTTATATTTAAATTTTATTTTGGAATCATTAAATTACTTAAGTAGTCATTCTTTTTTAGATATTTGTGATGCTGCATTCATCTAATTATTACAGTACTGAATCTACCAGATAGTAACATGTACCCACCAAAATGTATATGTGTGTGCTGATTAACAAAATGTCTTTGGAAAGCCCTTTATGTAGATATTAAAAATATCTTCTGAAATATAAAGAGTACTTAAAAATAACACTGACATACAAGATTTATTTTAATGAGATTTTCATGAATTTTATTAGAAAATAAGTGAATATTTTGAAAATGTAATCATCACAGTTTTAAAATTTTATTTTATAAATGGTACAAGTGCTGTAAAATTTTATTTCAGAAATAGACTCATGGAAGATTCTGTATCAAAACACCACATATATTTTACTCCCAACAGCAAACTAAAGTGTCTTTTCATTTAAACACTCAATTGATACTTTCTAGTTACGCCATCTTAAAATGATAGCTAGACTAACTTCTAATCTATGAAAATAATTTCACAGGCAATCAAAAGGAGTAAACTCCCTTAACATAAGGCCAATGGTCACTTCAAATATGAAAATGGAAAACTGCAAGAATATATATGAAGATTTTGTTTTTTGAGCATCATATGTTTGTTGCTTGTTAATGGTTTTATTATGAATAGACATTCCCTAACCATTGTTATTCTATTTCAACAAAACAGGGTCTATTCTGTGTGATCATAGTTTCTGTAACTATTGTTTTAAATGTCTGCTCATTCCCTTTGCCCCATAACTTAGAATCTTTATATACCAGAAATTTAAAAAAGACTGAAAAACTAATCTGTTTCTTTAAAACAATCTATCATTAAGTAAAATTTGGAGATTTCCTTGCAATTAAAAGTTCATCATTGTGTCTGAGAAAATTAATCTTTCAATCACCATTTCATCAATATTCTACATTTAGATTGAATATCTTTTTTAAAATGAAAATAATAATCGCCAATTCTCAATTCAGCTTAAAATGAAAATAAAAATCACCAAATCAACCATCATAAATCTCATCAAGGATTTACTTTGATCATAAGTGGGAATGCCAAAGTAAATAAGGTGAGGAATGACATACTAAAAAATATAATTAGCTAATGACCTCTTCCCTGATGAAGATTCCTCTATTTAATAAAGCAATATCGTGATAATGGGTTTATTGATTACCCATTTCGGAAAAGAGAGCTGAATTTGCCCATTTAAAAAGGTATAATCAGACTTGCAAGTACCAACAAGTTCCTCACTGTTTTTTTTTTTTTATTTGGTTTCAAATTAAGTTAGATATGGTTCACAAATATTAAAACAGAAGCAGGAGAAAATTAAAATAAGATTAAATTATATCAAAGACAATCTTCTTAATGAGATTCAAATATGACAAAGTTTTATTTCGTAAGCAATGACATTAGGAAGCACCCATAATATTTCACCAGACCGACAAATTATACTGTCATAATCAGAAACTTAGATCCCATCATTAAAAATGAGGATAAAATGATCTTTCAGGTTGATACTACTCAAAATTAAAATCACATACATTAATTTTTTATATAAAAAAATGTTGGTGCATTTTTTACAATTACAGTAAGCACTAACAACACCATTAAGCTTTGCCCGCTGTATTTGCATTTAAGATACACAAAAAATTCCCAGGAACATAAAGTGAATATTTTTAACAAATTCCATTAATAATTAATTTATTATATTTGATTGATCAATCAATAATCTGTTATTCTTAAAAATAACATAATCACATTAGTATTATATTTAGACTCTTGAAATAAAATCACATAAACAAAAAAAAAAAAACTATTTAACCTTTACATTCCTAGAATTAAAGATTTTTGCCATAAAAAAAAACTTTTTTTCTTTCTACTTGGACACTATTGGAAAGATTTAATGAATTTTCATATTCTGAAGAATCATACATTTTAATTCATTCTTCAAGCTGTTTTTAGCTTTTAGAAAAACGGTTAAAAAAGAAAATAAATAGCATATAAAGAATGTGGCTAATAAATAATATTATGCAAATAGAAATTTAATAAAATGACACATAATATGAATGATTTACTTTATAACTACGCACATGCAAGCCATTATTATGCAACTTTATCCCAGATGAGAAACTTAAAATATTAAATGCTATAAATGATAATGTCATGGCTTGTATTTATGTAATAAATACATAAGAGCTAACAATACACGGATTTAGTCCATCACCCGGCACCTATACAGCATCTGAATCACTCTAAAAGGACAATGCTGGAATGTCGAAAAAAATGACTTTTTTGTTTTATTACTGATGAAATTCGTTGGGGCAAAAAGCAGAAGCTTGAAGGTTTAATAATACAATTTCGCAAAAGTTTACAGATTAAATTATAGAGCACATATGAAATAAATCTGAAAAAACTTTCTGGTATTTAATCTACAATTAAGAATTAAATTAATAAAAAAGTTTAAATACTTTGTGACAAATATCAGTATCTTGATTATATCTTAATTGATACTACCTAAATCTATGATGTTTGCACTTAACATTTTTTTTAAATGCATATTGATTGTAGAAAAATAATTATTCAACCTAAAGTTCTATTATTCCAAATTATAAATTTTACTAAAAAAATTGTTACCAAATTAATAGACTTGAAGACTGATGAAAGCTCGACACAGTAAACTTTTGCAAAAATGATTAATATTAAATACTGAAAATAAGAATCTAAAAGATATTTCTTATATTTTATCAAAATATGCCAAAAGTATTAAACAATTTTATCCATTTATATATGTAGTCTTATACATATATAAATGAAATTATGAAACAAATTGCATTAAAGCATAATACTGGGAAAATATTAAAAAAGAATCAGAATTTAATAATTAAAGATTCCTCCTTTAAAAGAAACAATTTCCTTTTTAAATATTTTTCTGTAAAACCAGAAATAAATAAGATGACAGGAATAAAAAAATCATTGTATTGGATAAAATGCAAGTTAGAAAAGAAGAAAAAAAATGAATAGCTTATTTTTGACAAGCATTCATAACAGAAATTGTATGGACATTTTTTTAAACTTCAGCAAACAAAATGTAAGAAATTTTATTATGTAGCACACAAGAATTATTTGTAACAATACATTATTAATTATTGAAAGCAATTACTAAAACCATTTAATACTTAATCAATTCAAATTAATTTGAACTAAATGAATTCTAACAAAGAAAACTACATAAACTAGTTTTAGCTGATTAATGAATATTCATCAAATCACTGTTACATAATTTTACTTTCTTTTTTTGAAAAAAGATCAATAAAATTTAATAAATAAAAATTGTCATGTTTAATTTTAGAATAAAACATTTAGTTAAAACTCAGATGATTTGCAGCTAAGATGACAAATTACGTTAAGTAGTTTAAAAAATAATTAAAAATTTAAGTGTAAAGTATGTTAGTATTTAATATATAATGAATTAGTTCAAATTTTCTATTGTACAAAAAAAGAAAAAAAAAGGCATAATGCCCAATTTAAGCAAATAAAAAGAAAAGTTTCAATAAAGGTTTGCAAGATAAAAAGTTTAAATTTAGCAAAAAATTGCCAAAAAATGTAGAATTCTGCCAAATTTATTTGTTGATTTTTCTCTAGCGCCTAGCTAACAAAAAAGTACCTAATTTCGTATAAATATGCATAAACATTTCTTGAAGCCCTTTATAAACAAACTATATAATATAACAGCAATAAACAATATACTTATATAATTGTATGAAAAAATTCATTTCATTAAATAAACACAAACATCAACTATTAATAATAAGAGCAAATATTTATATCATAAAACAAATGCATCATTTCCCAGCAGAATTGTTTTCAAAACAAATAAAGAATAACTGATGTTGATATGCAATTTCATGGCAACATTTGTTTCATTACATTTAAACAAATTAACCTAAAAATATCAAATACATAGATTTTCATACTTGTACTTACAGTAACATTGACTTGATATCATTATGCAAAGTTATATTTTTAAATATGCCTCACATTTTCAGAAAAGTAGCTATAAATATAATTGCATCTAAGAAAAATACTTTTTTAATTCTACAATCTTCAGATTAGGCAATAAGGAACTGCAAATTATACCTATTTAATAGATTTTACTAAATCTGTGCATTTATTATTATTTATTTATTTATTTTTTTTTGAAATTTTTTTCTAACAATAAAATTGAAGCATGCATCCTTAATTTTACATGTGAGAAGATTCTTTGAATGTATCCTTATAGCTATATAACCAGCTTTTAAATACCTTTTTCCATAACTTTAGTTTTCATATGGTAAACATGACATAAACTTGGAATAAAGTTAAATTTCAAAAAAAAAAAAAAAACATAAGCATTGTGTCAAATATAAACACTGAAAAATAAACATAATAATGTATATAAAGTAATTATAGTTAATTCAGCAATAAAATGAACAAATTTAAACCAAAAAAGCTTCAGATATTAAAAATACTATAAAATTATAACAAAAAGAAAATTAATTAAACCCAACAATAAAATTTGATTATAAAATTGCTAAAATTACTGGAAATATATCTTATCAGGTATCAGTTTATGAAGGATACATTTAAATAATTAAAATCTTGACCAATAAGAGATATGTTAAATTTCATGTAAGATTCGATGAAAAACCTATATCTATTCCATTTCCAAAAGAACTAAAACTTGTTATCCGAAGTAATCTGATTAGTCTTTTGATTCAATTAATCCCTTCTCTTTCCCTGCATCTAACTTGCCTTCTGTAAACCTATTTACTATAATGATATTATGCAATTAATAGGATTTTGATAACATCTGATAATGAAGAAAATATCCATGAAAAACATCACTCTTTGATTTAATTTTTATAAAAACTGCCAGCGAGAACCTATATACTGTTCCACAACGAACACAAAATTTTCAATAATAATCACAAATTTTTCAGATTAAATTTAAAACATAAATAGAAAGAATCAATAAAATAATTCAATGAATTATAAAATAAGATATTAACATAAATAATCAAACTAAAAGCACATATTTCACAAATTTAAATAGAAATTAAATGAGTTTTTTATTATATAGAACAAAAAAAAACTTCTTGAATTAAAATATAAATAAAAATTTATATTCAATTAAACCCAATAAGATAAAAAGTGCAATAATTTTAACACCTTTAATCCCTTACACAGAATATCTAAGAATTTAAAGATAACTTCTGATTATTTCAAATATTTAGTAAAAAATATTTAAAAAAATGAAAAACTGCTTCAAAATCATTCTGAAATAAATTTGAATAGGTGCTAGTTCGAAAATAAAAGATCATTTTGAGTTTGTTGATAACTGAATTTTTCAACATATGGCATAACTCAAAAGTAATTTTGAAATATTCATTTCCATAATATGCAGACTAAATAAGTCTCATTAGATAGAAAAAATGTCAATTAATTAATAAAAAAAACATAAAACCTGAATTATGAATGTTATGAAATATTTATTAATCCCAAATATACAAAATATTCTTAAAAAGTTTCTTTTTTTAATATACCTTTAGTAAAATGATGATAAACATTCGTTTTGTTTTTCAAAAAAAAGAGTACTTTATCCGTAAAAAATAATTCAGGAATTTAAGTAATAATTGTATTTGAATATGAAAATAAAATTCAAACTTTCGTATAACGGTTGATAAAGCATATTAGAATCGAAAAACAAAAGACCAGACTTCATGAGTCATTACGCTTGGAAGATTACGGAAGTTCATTTCAGAATTTAAAAATTATATCCGTAAACTCGCTAACATTATAAATAATACAACATTCATGAATAATACATACGAATTCAAAAGAAAATAAGTCCAAAGATTTATGGAATATTTTTAACATAAGTATTATTTATTTTTATCCACATTATTAAAGCATTTTAAAATTTAACCAGTTAGAAATTTTATAAATAACGATTTTCAAAATACCTATTAAACAAAAAATACTGAATTAGCCGTATGCAAATATTATTAAATTTATTTCAATATTAAATCTGAAAAAAGAATAAAAAAACAGACCTGACAATCAAGCAGATGTGTCATTCAGGATATACTCATGAAATCGAACTCCTAATTTCATTGAAAATTTTTAAAACTGAAGCTCGAAATTTATAGAAGTTTTAACAGATTTGCAAAATCGAATTGATTAACCTTGAAGTCCCCAAGACAACAAAAATTACCACAACAACTTGTCAACTACTTGTGGGATTTTCGGTACACATTTAGAAATTCTCGTATAACTCATGCTCGATTCGATGATTGTTGTAATATTTCGTTGGTGACGTCAGTTAAATTAGGGTTGTAAAGAAAAATATCATTATCAAATCGCCAAATCTCGCCAACTTCTCTGGAAAGATTTCTATCGTTTCGGCCACAGAGATGGACTCCTTGTCTATTTTTACTTTTAATTGTTTATTTAATTTCTGAACAATAAAGAATATGAATAAATTGAGAATGAAGAATATTTTCGAATGTTCTATTCTATTGTATTTCCACAAAATAAATGAATTATAGTAATTTATTAATTTTTCTATTAAAAAAGTAAAGTATTTTTTGGCGAATTTGTGTCGATTCTAAAAACTTTAAATACTCTTCGTACAAATAGTAGTTGTAATAGAAAAAATGCAAAAGAGTTAAATAACTTATTCTGTATTTTGTGCGGCATTTGCAGAAATAGGAAATAAAATTTTAGCATTTTACTAAAAAAATAATAATTTTTTATTAAAAAAATTTGGGGGAATTTAAATAAAATAACTTGTATATCATTGGATATCTTCAATAACTAAAAATGAAAGGAGATTTGAATTTCTAGTCCGAATCATTGTAGCAAGATCGAGTAGCTATAATTAGTTAATAAATTTTTAAATCGATTAATTAGTTAATAATTTGGGATCGATTTGTTTGTTTTGTCTTGTTTTTTAAAAATTCGAATTACAGAAACGATAACGAGTCATAATATATCTATATATATAAATTTTAAAATACATTAAAATTTTTTTGTAAAATTAGAATTATTATAATTTTTATATGAAAATATCAAATTAATATGAGTGAATTTTTTTTCAATATTTAAGATTAAATAAGAGGAAAAACATAAAATTTTTGATTAATTCTTAATTAAAAGATATTATCGATTTCTTAATGAGTTCCCCATTACTAAAAAGAAATTACAAGGAAGATTTGAGGTTTCAAAGTCCAGCGATCTGCTTTATAAAGTGTTTCGCATGATCATATATGTTGTATAATGCAGTTTATTTATACATATATATTACATACTAGAATTCTGATTAATTTTGCAATTTTTTATGCTATACTGCTCATAAAGTTAATCTCTTAAATCTTCAATTCATTTTTTCAATTCCAGGGTCAGAAATAGAAATAAATTATAGGATTTATTCATTAAAATGTCATTGGATTCATTTTAATTCTAGAGCCGAGTTATTTTTGAGATAAATTTTAATAATTAAAGAATATTCATAAATATTATTTAATTCTGCAATAAGGAATATGAAACTGGTATAAAGTATGCAAATTTTTCATTGTTTCCTTCAAAGTAATAGAGTAAGTCATACAAGACCCGCCCGAAGGGACTCGGATTTAAACCACGGGAGCTGAATGACCGGACCACCACAACAGTAATACTGTTGGGAACTGTTTTTGAGTCATAATTGCCATCACCGGCCACGGTACAACCCATCCCGTAGGAAGTACGACCCCTAATCAAAGGGAGGGGGAGTCTACCCCCCATCTAAAAGTGCACCTTGCGGGGTGACGAAATCCAACCACCATACCAGAAGCATTTCATCCTCATTTCGTGGTTCCCCCCGAGAGTTTCCCCCCATAAAAATAGAGTAATCAGTATTTCCTGTTAAAGAAAAAATGTTCCAGGTTCTATTCTCACTATTACGAAACTTAACACACATTGCGTAAATAGTAATGTTCAAAATCAAGATAATGTACCAAAAATTGTAAAAGGAAAAGACTGTCGCTACTTTATTTTGTTTACATTTCAAAATTTTCTTTTGATAGCTATGATTCTTTAAAGAAAATGATTTATAGAAATTGAAAAATTCAGCACATTATCTATTCAATACCACCAGAATTAGGGTAGAGCTATTTTTTGATCATTCTTTAATTGATTATTAACTACCCGCATAATTATATGCACATATATCAATATATTTCATATAAAAATACATAGAAATAAATTTAATAGTTTCATTCATTGTGAATTTGGATAAATACAAATCCTTTTGTTTAGTTTCATAACAATAGATGAAATAAAAAATCGAGTCGAGAAAACGACCCTTCCTGTTTAGGAATTTTGACCAATATTTAAACAAAGATAATCAGATCAACAATCATTAATTATTTTTAAATATATTGTTTTATGAAACGCAAGGGTTGTTTTCTGTCTGTCAGATTCTGTAATTTTGAACCGTGAGTTAAATGTGAGGGAGACACTTGAACTGATGCCCTCCTCTTCCGACTTCCGTGCCACACCATGGGAAAAGGTTAATTCACACCGTCATGCTCCAGATACAAGTATCAGAAAATCTCTGAAACGGACTTCACCAGGAATTCTGAGCAATTCCTATCGTGACCAGGTGTGAAGGAGGGATATTAATGCTTATCTTACATTATCGGAACAACAACAAAAAATCATTGCATTTATAGCATTTTTTTTTGAAAAAAAATCATAATGAGGCAAAAAAAATTATTGTCTAAAGTTCTATTTTTATTTAACTATTCTCTGACGAAAGCCAGGGGCGACAAAATTGTTCTATGCCCCAGGCGCTTATTAACTTCGCTAGGCCACTGACCTTCTGCCATCAATATCCAAACCTTAATAAAATTTAACCCAGCATTTACAAATTAAAACTTCCCAGCGGGAAGCACCTCAAAAAGGAGTTAAATAAGGTCTGGTGATCAGTTCTCGACACTCAAGTGGGTATAGAAATGGTGGGGATTCGGTTACCTCCTCTCGATGACGGTACGTGCTTCTCATGGGAAGGGTTGAACCGTGACAATGGTCGAGAGAGATTGGTGGTTCCTTACATTATCTGTTATAATAACTTGACTTTTCCTAGCTTATATGCGTGTAAAATCTGCCAAGATTTCTAGATTAAGTGAGATTGTACCAACGATTTTCCGATGTGGAAGAAGAAGAAGTCAAAGAATTAATCAAGTTTGAAGATGGAAAAATATCTCAATCTCTAGAATGGATAGAACAAACATTTTACAAACATTACTACCTATTTTAGGGAGCTTTTGAGTATTCTGATTACATATACTTTTCTAAAAAAACTTTGCTATGGAAATGTTATTCCTAATAGGAATATCTCCAAGACGGAAATCTCAGAAATGAGGAGTAGAAGCTTGCAGTAGGATGGTTGATTCTCGCCCTGATGTGGGCACAGAAATTTCCTATCGATAACGTGACGCACTTCCCAAGGGAAGGGTTGTACCGTGACCGGTAATGACCTTTAGGACTCAACCATATTAACCGCCAATATTGCTGTCACGATAGTCCGGTTAATCGCAAGTACCCGTTTGCATTTCGGTGATTCGGATTAGCCGGTTGTTTGCGAATATAGTCATCATATCTCATTCCATTCCTCTTGTTCAGTGTTTGTATGAAAATAATATGCTTTTATGCATAGGAGATGCAAATAGCTAGTCTTCCCGATAATGCTTATAGTATGATATATTTCCTGAAATTTTCGACATGATTAATGAAAATGTATCAGAAACTCTCTATTGGACAGTTCGTTGGACCTAGGGTTACCAAAATTTGTCACATAGTTCACTTATGTTGTAGGCGCTCATTAAGATTTTTTTTTAATTTGTAAGTAAATTTTTAATTAAAAATCTATCAAAATTTGAATTATTTTATCTTGATAATTCGAGGCATATTAGTGCGCACCAACTATTTCATAATCATTTTTTAAAAAGTATTCATCTAAGAATATATTCATAAAAGTATTATGTATTTATAGTTATATATAAATATATCAAAAAAATATTAATTTTAATATATAAATAAAATAATTTATTTCTCTAATATAATTAATTAAAAACCTTTTTATAGTAATAAAATACCAACAATTTTTCTCTAATGTTTATAGTTTTTTTAAAAAAAAAACATTTTAAAATATATTTTGCAGCCATACTTTTCGTTATTCAATTTTTAATTTTGTATTCAAATATATGCCGGTGTTCTGGCATAGGGGTAGCACATCTCCCCTGCGCATCCCGGGTTAGAATTCCGGTTAGGGTATGGTTCTTCTGTGTTCTATCTGTAAGGTGTGTAACTGTTCCACCCAGTAAAAAGGGGTTGTGCAAGTGACTGTGATAAACGAGTAACTAAGTCGTGCTCTTAGCCCTAGTTGGCGCCACTTCAAAACAGGAGACGCTCATTTCGGTTTAAATCTCGCTGATACCTCGGCGAAATTTATCAATGGCAAGTGCCACTAATAACAACAATATTCAAATATATTGAATGATTTTTTGATTATGTCATCGCTGCATGATAATTAATAGCAAATAATAAAAATCAAAATAGATTAATCAAAAATATTTTTATAATACAATGTTTTGGCTGGTAAGTTAAATTTCCTTTTTTTTTCCCCCCTTCCCTTCCATTTGGCAGGCATAAAACTGACTGAGTCATATTTTCGAGGTTGAATTATTTGACAGCTGAATACTTTCTCAACTCAACATATCGAAGACTGGCGGGTAAAACAACAATAACAAAACGAAATTTTTCATCTTATGGCCGCATCAGAAATTTGAAACAGACCAATCACCTCATCTTACTTAACGGCAGTCTTTTTTTTCTGGTGGAGGGGGGGGGGGTCTACTTGAGCATACATTTTTCTCATGAGGTAAAAGAAGGAGAAAAACAGAGAGAATTTCTATCATTTTCGAACAATAGAAATGAATAAAAAATATAAAATCAAATTCAAGATTGTACGAAAATTTTAGAACTGTACATGGGGGGGGGGTGACGGAGTGAACTGTATATCGAGCATAATTAGAGATATCATTTGGAAAATTTTTACAACCTTCAATATCAAATAAAACAGAATCAATAAGTTAATAAAATATAAAATGATCATAGATTTGGGATATTTTCTTACAAGAAGACTGAAAACACATAAAAGAAGTTTTAAAAAAATAGTGCTAAATTTCAGAATTCTTGAAATAGCGACAGACGGCTGTTTAAACAATAAAAAGGAACATCAACGTATATATATATTTCATTCACTTGATCTCCGTCTTGAAAATGGAAAATATTTATTTTTATAGAGAACTGACAGAAAGAAGAAACCAGAATCCAGACAAATACTGGTATAACGGAACTTCGGTATACCAAAAAAAGAAAATAAAGCATATATTTTAAAGTATATGTTCAGTAGACTCTTCTAAAGCATTCTTTAATGTTTTGATCCAGTAATTCTTTAATTGTTTAAAGAAAACACATTAAAAAGGTCCACCACACACACGAAGAGTCTTCGGCTGGCTGGTTCGAACTTTCAGCCCAAGGAATGCGAATTGAACGTCCCACCAACCAGGATATCTGAGCCTCAAACGTAAAGTTATTTTTATTTTATCTTTTCCTTAGATCTATTGTATTTTAGAAGTTAAAAAAATCGAAGGTTAGAACAAATATTGATTTTTTTCGGACGTATATTATAGTTCTTTACAACAAAGATATTTTGTATTCGAAAATAAAATTTTATAACTGCATGTTTTTTTTTTTTTTTTTGCCATATCGATCTTTGTAGTGATTGATCTACGAAATTTGATCTAATTTTTAAAAATCAAACCTTTAGAGGGGTTTTTTAAACATCGGGTGTAATTTTAAAATTAAATAGTTCCAATGGCGTACATTCATTTGAAGTAAGATAAGCAATGTTTGAGTTAACAATTTGTTCCTAGTTATGTGTTTCGTTTCTTACCCTTTCGAAAGCTATCGATGAAGCACAGTTCAGATGGCAGAACAGGTGTTTTATTGAATTTTTCCCTTCGACATTTCTATCTTTCCAGCCGATCAAGGATGCAGCATTAAAAAAAAATGTCTACTTAGAATAAGCAAGTGAATCGCGCTTCATCTTTCCAGCTTGTCATTCTTCATTTAATTTTATTAAATATGTTGTTAATGTGTAATACAACTTGAGTAATGCTCTTTTTTCTGACATAAATTTCAAAGTTTTTCGAAACTATGTACATTTAATGGAGAATTATGCAGAATAATATAAATTTACCATTAAAGCGTAGCTGAGTTTTTTCTATGGATAAATCGCTGAAACAGTTGACGTCATGTTTAACTCAGAATAAATTCTTCTCTATGCGGGTAAATAGATAAAATTAGAAAATAACATTACTGATTAACTTAATTAATTTACTTATAATAATTTTCTATTTCGAAATAACACTAGCAGTAGTGTGGTGATGAAGCAACAAGGGGAGAACAATTTCCCTGACATCAGTCTTTGGAAACCCCAGTAAGGCAAAATATGAATGCTTTAATGTCACTTTTCAAAACAAAATATGATTGAGAGGCGAAAAATAATATTTGTTTTCGGTGCCATTTCCAGTGGCGGATTTTTAACTAGTCATATTAAGCATCTACATACGGTCTCTAACCTAGGAGGAGCGGGGGGGGGGTGCAAAAGCAAGTAATTTTTTTAGTTACTAAATAAATGAAATTGAAATATATCTATATATAAAATCTATAAAGAAAAAATATTATGTTAATATAACTACTTTATCAGCTAACATTTGTTTAGTTCTTAACATGTTCGCTTGATTATCAAAATATTGATAAAGCCAAAAACCTGATTCATTAACATAGATACCAGGCATTTTAGAGTCATAACTGACAAATGAAAAGAAATATATATCCATTAATATAATAAATATTATAGATTTATTAACATGTTTAAAATATGCTGAAATTGAAATTGACTTGAATATTTAGGACTCCACTATTCCTAAATCTTTAAGTTATCATACACTTGATAAGCCACAATACTGACATCAGTTGGGGGTCTAAAACAATGAAAAGCATAACTTATCCTTATAAAGTCAATGAGTACGAGGACCATATCATGAAGTCTATATTGGGATACTTTGGCGAGTTTTTCCCAGCCGATTTAAGCAAAACTTTGACAGACAGACAGAAAAATTTGCAGTCATAAATTTCAGTACCATATATTTTATATATTTAAGTTATTGTCTTTGAGCTATCACATTTATTATGTTTCTGAAAATAAAGAGTGACAGATGGTAAATCCTTTGTTAAATTTGTCTCAAAATTTGAAAATTTCTATCCTATAGATATTATTTCTGTGTGTCGAAGTTTATTTACCAAGCTCTGTTGGCTTTTTAATTATCGTGCTAAATTATTGTCGAACAGGTGAACAGACAGACTTCCTCTGAGCGGATTTTGCTCAAAATGCGATAGAAAACTGCAAATCTGGTATAAGGATTATATATCAAATCCGTATATCGTATATTCATCCGTATAGATAAAAACGTTTTAAGTAATCTTTGTCACTAAAAGACAGACAGACGAATATTTTCCAAAAATGTGTTTCCCGTACTCAGGGAGATCTAAAACGTGGAGATTTTTCAAAATCACGAATTCGAATTTTTTGTGTCGGTTACTATACTTTCTTTATACTACGTATTTGAGAAAGTAAGCAAGAATCTTTTATAATTTATATGAGAAAGTAAGCAAGAATCTTTTTAAATTTATATGAGAAAGTAAGCAAGAATATTTTTTAATCTATATGAGAAAGTAAGCAAGAATCTTTTTAAATTTATATGAGAAAGTAAGCAAGAACCTTTTATAATTTATATGAGTAAGTAAGAAAGAATATTTTTTAATGTATGGATCATATGAATATGGATATATTATATTAACAATGAACACAGAAATAAAGTAAGAATAATTTGCTATCGAAATCTTTTGTAACTTCCGTAATCGTTTTCGAGACAGATAACAGCTGGTAATATTTCGGTGTTGAATGCAGTTGCTTTAGGATTTAAAAGGAACAATAAAAGAACATGATTTATTCGTTTTAAATAGTCTATTATACTGACAAATAAAGTTCTTTTTTTGCAGTGTCGAAATTAAAATGTGCAGTTTTCTGAATAGGGGATTGCCGAAACTATGTAAATCGGAAAATCCTTCGAAAACTTTGGTTGCATAAACAATCTTATTACAATACACTACTCAAATGTTCTGTTTATTTTCCTGCTGTCTGCTTTCATATTCGAAAAACCTTCCGCACTTTTAAACGTGAGACGGTAATCGGTTTGATTTTACCAAAACAGACGCGAGTTGAAAAAAAGAGAAAATGATACATCACTATGTTGCTATATAATATACAGAAACAGTATGTAGTTTCGAATTGAAAATAGTTGTTAAGTTTCTTTTAAAAAATGTAAAAATCGGAAATGAATAAACAAAAAGAGCTACCCACAAAAAAATTTAAAAAATCACACATTTTTCTTGATTACAACATGTTACCTCTCTGCAGCGTAAAATCATTCAAAAATGGATATCGTGAATATTTAAAGCGACAGTAGAATCATAGTCATAGAGATTAAATATAGCTATCAATGATAATCCAGTACCATCCTTAAGGGGCGCTTCGAACTCGAAATGAGTTAAAGAATTTTATTTATTTGCTCTCAATAGTAGAAAGATTTTCGTAGCACTATTCCTACTTATGAAAGATTTAAAAGCTTGTGACTTCTCTCTACCAAGATTTGAAAACTTGTAAGCAATAACAATGCCAAAAAGTGAAAAAAATCCTCTTACTACACTTATTTGCAAAGAAAGTCTTCGAATTCATTTGGAAAAGAATTAATTAAAAAATTAATAAAAAATGGACATTTCAACAATACTTATTTTAAACTAGCTTTGAATATTCCAATTATTACTTAAAAAGTTTTGAAAAAGTTAGAGATTAAAATGCTTTTATGCAAGAATTTTAGTTTTAATTGTAAAATTTGTTCCAGAAAATTATTTTTAAAAAAATTCCTCACAAAACAGAGAAGTAGACTAAAAATACAAAATTAATATCATAGAAAGACATTGGTTTCTTTCAGTCGATACTGCAATGATTTTTTCCCCTCCCAGTTTCACCGAAGAATAAAAAGCGAGCAGGAAAGAATATAGATTAGCGAAAGGTTGGGGGGGGGGGGAGGACATTCCACTTGGTTTCGTATTATGATAAGAACATAAAATACTTTGCTTAAACATTATACCGGTTAATTTCAAAAGGCTTATTAGATGCATCCTCTAATAATAATGAAGATGAATTCGTGTATCTGTGTAAATGTGGCATTCAATAGGACAGACAATTTGATTTTCACTTTCTAAATTTGGGGTAGATATCCTTTGGAGGTGGCAAATGTATAATGCAGTGTGACTTTTTAAAAAACTTAATCAGTTAAGAAGCACGCCTTTTGGCATTTTCTTGTGATAATTGTGATAATGAGCCAAAATATTGGCTCATACAACTGTAGAGGGACAAGACTCCTTATAACTTCCTTATGGTGTGGGTGAAAATAATATACGAGTTTCAGGAACAGTTATTTAATTGTTTTCTGTTTTTCATTTTACAAAACAAAAATAAACACGAACACAAAAATACACGTCACTCAGTTAGACTACATTAAAATAAAGACCCACAAGAAGGACCATGGGAAATATACCATGATATTAGTAAGGTAATGCCATCTGTTGTATCAAAAGAGAAGGTAGTAGAGTTATGCAACCACTACAGAACTAATTTTTATATCGCATTATTTTTTAAAACTGGCTTTTTAATAATACCAATTTAAAAAATTTCCTGAATGTTTACAACTTACCATTACATCAAATATCTAATCGTGTCATTTTCTTTTATTGTTGAAAGCAAAGGAAAAAAAAAAACATGTATAGTTTTAATGAGAAATAAAGTTATAGAACAGCAAAAATTAGAAGATAGATTATCCTGAAAAATTATGCTTTTAGTTTTTCTGCGAATTTATGATTCTTGACTCTGTTAAGAAGTTCATTTATGCAATGATAATGATCTTGAGTTCGTTTTACAACGGAAAGAGTGGGTGCAGTAGCTTCTGTGGGCAAGGACCACTGAGCACCCAAGGGGCAGAAGTCATATGAGGATAGCACACACACATTCGCTTTCACATCCCATTTTTACGGGGCACATTCACACAACTCACAGATAGTACACAGAAGAACAACCATGCCCTAACCGGAACTCGAACCTGGGACGTCCAGATCACGCTTCCTCTATGCCAGGACACCGGCCATTTATACAATGAACAGAACATCTGAGAGAGCTATAAAATAACATGCCTTTGATGTCACTCATAACCTATTGCTTACAAACGTTTCCTTGAAGGAATTAAGGGCATTAAGATACGCAAAAAAAGATTTAATTAAAAAGAAACATAGCTGATATTCTCGAAGAAACAGCTGTTCATCAAAGCCAGCCAGTTTTCAATATTATCTAAAACACAATTCATAATTAAATGAATTTCCGAGTTTCGAAAAATCTTTTAATTTATTCGGAACTGTTCATCTACTGTATTTGAAATGGATCATTTAAACAATTTATTTCTTTGTTGATAAAACGACAAAAATCAAAATACAGTTCGTAGTACCACATTTGACTGACACTGCGTTATTCGATATCCATTTCAAATTTCTGTCTGCTGTTTCTAGTTTCATCTCTGGACGGAGAAAAACAGTGTTCGAGTGGCATCATATTTCGCGGTATGTTTCATATCGCTCTTAATTGCTAACATATGTATATTTCAAAGTCAGGGTGTTCAGGATTCCATTTCTTTACACGCAAACAGTGTTTTGTATTGAATATCAATTTATTGGTTCAAAATTAAATACAAATTATATTTTAGAGTCTGAATTTGAGCAGCAAATTTATCTGCCCAGTTCATTGTTTTTTGGAGTTATTGAGTTCACTTATCATCGGACAGCCAGACAGACGGATTTCGTTCAAGATTCGATAGAACTTTACAAATTTATTTTAAGCATTTACTAAATTTCTTCCGTTTTGCTTTAAAGTTTATTAAACATTTTTAAGTCATTTAGCTCTCAGACAGACAGACGGATAGACATAAGCCACAAACGTATTTTTTACATTCAAAGAGAGAGGATTGAAAGATAGGAATTCGTCAAAATGACGAGTTCACATTTTGCGACGATTAGAATATTTCTATATTGATATAGGATATATATTTCTTTCTATGTATACAAGGAAACAAAAATTAAGCAAAATGTTATTGTTTTCACAGTAAATCAACTTCCTAAAGTATTTTAGTACAAAAAGAATTTTCATGCTTCCTTAAATTATAAAAATTAGTTTCTCAATCAGTCGTACAGTTTCCATTTTGTCTGCATTCAATTAATTAAAAAATATTGAAGTATACTTAACAGCAATATATTTCACAGAGGTTGAGAAGTCCTAATAGCTTTCATCAATACTATAAATATTTCATTATGTATATTTTTCTTCCATTGTAATTCAAAGTACGATACTTTTCCGTTAGCCGAGCGTCAGCGAAAAACCGCCAAATGAAGTAGAATTGTGCCAAATTTCTTGGGCGAGTTTTCGCTGACTCCCGGATAACGGAAAAGTTATCCAAAGTATGAACATTTGGTTTATTTTTCCAACTTGAATAGGTTTCTATTTATTTATTTATTTTTGTTTATTATTTTTAACAGAAATAAATAAATAATGATGAAAAAAAGATTAAAATGAAATTTTTTATGTCTATTACAATGTATCATGTCAGAACATCATTTTTTGAACGACCAAGCACCACGTGCTCGTGCAAGTTAAATTATATTTTTATTCATTTTAATGGTTTCATCGAATAAGTCACTTTAGTGTTGCAAACAATCCAAAAAAAAAAAAAAACTTTCTCTCTCATTTATTGTTTAAAAAAAATATCACATTTCCTGTTTATTTCATTTCATATAAAACGTGCTCAAAATGACATTTTTCTAGGTATTATTTGCTGTAATCAAGAACTTTTTTTTAAATCACAGCTTTTGTAAATGCAATGGCAACGTGTTATTAAAAGTTGATTTTTTGAGATGCTCGTACAGATAGTAAAACTTCAATTTTTCGTCTACAGATTTTTGTGGACATCAAAAATCTCATTCCCAAAACAACGTCCTGGTCTGACATGATAAAAAAAATCTTAAGTTTTCCTATTTTTGTAAACCATTGTTCTTTCCCATTATATAATCGGACAAAAAAAATATATACGGCAGCTCTTTTAGCTAGAAAATTACTTTTTTTACAGCAGAACACTATTTTTTTTTTTGCGGTATCTGAGAAATGTTTATTACATTATCTTCTGCACCATTTCGTAAATTATGAAGCCGTATTCTATAACACACAGAAAACTATTTTCTATCCTTATACTTTTTCTGAGAAAGTTTCACTTCAGCAAGAAAGTTATTTTAATTTATTTTTTTAAGTTTAAGATTTTATCTATTTAGAAAGTGGCGTAGCAATCAGGAATCAAGGGGAGTATAAAGCCCCTGTTAACAGTCTTAGGGGAAGCCACAGGGTTAAAACATTACTATGCTCATGTCAGTCTATTAAAGGAAATATTATTGGGTGGAGAAAAGAATGTCGTGTCCCATTCATCACTCTGCCTCGCTACACTACTACTTCCAGTGTCTGAATTATCATTTTCAGGGCCCGATAAAATCATTTCCTTTGGGGGGAGGGAACTAACCGCCTCGAAGGGGATGTCCGTTCGGAGTACTCACCACTGATGTGGATGGGTTAAGATAAAGATAATAGTCGACCACAATTTGATGTCGACGCTGTTTCTTTCAGTAGTGAAGGGAGGGTTGTTTGGTTGTGTGGTTGTACACAAGAAAAAAAAACCCTTCGTCCCTCAAAAAATAAATTTCCAAAACTGTTTTTTAAAAAAGATCGGAGATGTTATTTATTAAACTTTTTCGATACGGTATTTATTGATGATAGCAATATGTTCCCTCTACATATGTCGGATCAATATCATTTATAAAATCACTTTTACTGAATTATAATGATTTGGATATAATAAATATTATATCCAAATCATTATAATTCAGTAAAAGTGATTTTATAAATGATATTGAGATATTTTATAATGAGCTAAAAATGTTGGGGGAATACAATTTATTAATAATGTCTTTGTAATTACACGGGCTCTGATTATTATTAAATCCCAAGGATGTTTGGGCATGTATAGTAAAATAAAGCCCTTATATTAACTATATGTGCAAGGCCGGATTATCAAACAGGCAAAAATATGTAATTGCCTAAAACCCTTATAGATGTCAAAAGCAAACCCCGGTCTTAGTGTTTTATTTTTATTTTCAAACATATTTAATTTTCTGCTTTCATATAAAGAAATTCTTATAAATTATTTTTAAAGTTTAATAATAATAATAATAATAATTTCTTGTTCATAAAGGTAGTGCGATCGAACTTAAAACCTTTTTCTAATAACATTCCTGAGTAATTACCGTTTGCAAATTTTATTTTATGTAGTTTATAATTCTATAAAATGTAAGATTACATTTAAATTTAAATTGCATTTTTTAAATGCAATACAAAAATAATAAATTTTTTTTTTTGAAAATGAATTTCAGTTAAATATTTTCCTATTTTAGTTTCTCAAAATTTGCTATACAAAGTTACAGAAATAAATAATATAAAAATTAAATTAAAATCGATAAAAAATATGTGTTTTTGAAAGCTGGGGAATAGAAAAGGACAACAAAATGTACATTATCTAAAGGTACCTAAAAATTTATTCCAGAACCTGAATACGCAGTCAAATATTTTAAAATTGATTAATTCAAAATTAAATCAATTTTATTATTTTTTCACAATAACTTCCGAAAAAATGCAATTTTATTGCACAAAATTAATTTTATACCATTTCAAAATTTTAAAACATCATCTTTTTCACTATACTAATTTAATATTTTTTTGAATTTTGTCTGAATGTTAACATAAAATTTTTTTTGAGGGGGTGCGCCTAATACCTAACAGGATACATTGCTATATTGAAATTCTAAATCGTTTTTATCATTTTATCAAATATCTCATTGCTTGATTTTCTTTTATTGCTGAAAACTAAATAAAGAGGATTCTGTGTAATATCTACATAGTTTTCAAAATAAATAAAACAAAAGTGTGAAATTGCAGTATTTAATGTTAAAGGACAGTTTCCATTTGAAAGATCTATGCATACAATAAACAAAGCTTAAGCACGGCAATTAAGATAATACGATGTTACTCTCAAACAATTTAGCTGAATTATGGACATGAAGTTGTAAGCGAACGATTAATCTGAAATTACATATAACAAAAATTCCCAACGAACCAACTGGTCGCCAGAGTCGATTAGTTATAAATATAAAGCCATCTCATTTTTATCAGCTCATTTCCTACTTTATTCTACCTAATTTTATAATAGATTATTTCAAATATCTAAATTTTGATTGTTTAAAAACCTCTCTATTTTTTTGTATAAAAACTACCTTTATTTAATTTGTCATTTTGTTTTAATTTTTTATTTTAAGCATTAAATATTTAACAAAATTACTATTCTGTCGAGCAGTTTTGAATCTAAAAGGGGTGGGGGATCCATTGTATTTAGCTTTTTAGCATTTCTGCATATTTTTCTGTTCTATTTTTTAAAAAGAATTGTTGGGCAATTTCCCTTTTATCTTAACATTTTAATAACTCCTATTTATTTTCATTGAGTCATAAAAGAAAATCATAAAATGTTCATTTCTATTTGCTTAATTAAAAATAAATATTGAGTTATTTCTCGGACGAAGGCTTATTAAATTTATTATTTTGTTGAAGAATGCAATATTTGTTGTGCAATTAACAAGTGAGTCTATTCGAAGAATTAAAAAACAAATTTTCTAATATCTCGCCAAGAGCGAATATGAAGTGTTATAGCAAACTGAAATAGACGAATACCTTCCAATGAACAACCGCGCATCCATTGTCATGACGTCACGTTTGACCAATCGTAAACTTACTACTCTACAGGTGTTTGCTACCTTTTGATGTGAATGGCGCTAAAATAGTTCTACACATTGTTGTGATTTCCAAAGAATTTGTAAAATCTTAGTTCTGCTTCTTGTAAGAAGCATATTATGAGTTCTTATCGTTTTTTGCCCTTTAAAAGTGAGGATATTTTCCAATTGATGCCATCTCAAAGTTGTAATTCTGGAGAAAGTTGCGCAATTATAGGAGAGAACAATTTGTAAGTCTTTTTATTTATTATTTTTGCATAATGAAAGAATAGATAGAATGAAGAAGACGATACATAACATACAAAATTTCTTCAGATCTGATTTTCTAGAATGATTGATTGTATATTTATCTTACTGATGTAGATTATATTTCTTTAATTGTTGACATAATAAAGTAATGGGTATAAGCTGCTTGATATTATATTATTTACAACCTTGTTATGTATAATAATAATATTAAATGCGATTTATTCAATTTTTAATTACTGTTTTATATGAAATTATGAGTTTAATACTGAATAGTTTTTCAGAATCTTTACATTGATAAAAATAGTGAATTTAATTCATAATTTTTTTAATAGTTTTCAATGCATTAATTTATACTTGTTAACTAACTTATAATTGTTAACTAATACAATATGATTTGAAGCGTTTAATTTAGTTTAGAATACAATTAATTTTTCATTTTTTCAAGGACAAAAGATTTAAATAGGAGAATACACTTTAAAATATCTGTTAGTGTATTTATTAAAATTAAAAGCTTTGAGATGTTCTTGAAAGTTTTGAATTTCAGATTTTTATCAGATTCTTTTTGTATAATTTTTATTTTAGAATAGTTTGATTGCATTGACAACTTTGTTGCAAAGCAATTGTTTTAAAAAGTATAATTTTAATGAATATTTATTTCTGTTTACTTAAATAATAAAGATGGTCACTAATATTACAATTTCCAGTTTTACAAAGCTGTATGTGGTATAGAATAGCATTTCTTAAACCTTTTTATCTTTTGTAGGATATAAAAGATTCTTGTTATTCCAGTTTCATTTTTTTAACAAAAATCTTATTATGATTTAAAATTGAAGAATAAATATAAAAATGAAGCATGAATTCATTATCAATGTTGAGATATTAAATTGAATATAATTGAACAAATATTCTAAAGTTATTTCGATGATTTTATTAAATATTTTATTTTAAATTCTGAAAAATCTGAAATTAATGCTGTTAGAGAGATTTTGATCCTTCTCTTGTGTACTAAGTCATTTTTTTTAAATGTTAAAAAAAATTACTTATGTTTGAACCATTATTTTATGCTTTAATGATTAAAAGTTTTGATATTGTGCATAGTGCAGCTGCTTGACAAAAGTAAATAATAGATATTATTCTCCCCCCTTTTTTTTGGTTTTCTGATTGTATCACTTATTTGCTCTTATGATATTTGGGTATGGCTGTATCATATACAGGAATTTGTAAATTGTGTTTAAATTATGCATGTAATTTATGGTTTAGTGAAAAGATTACACTGAATCTGTAAATATTTCAAGTGTTTTATGGATCTTAATGAACAAAAACAGTAATACCTTCTCAAAATGGAAGGTATTATATTAAAGAATAAGGAAGATGATATAGTTAAGTTAAAAGATTCTTTCATAAATCTTTGTTAGTATAAAAATTATATGCTTATAATATTTAATTTTTTTGGGAATTAATATCTGTTATTTATTTTTTATTGTAATTTTGTAACTGCAACAGTTTTCAACTTTGTAACTGATTGTAAATTATCCTGTCCATTACAGATTTGTTAGCGGCAGCATAACAAAAATAGTAGGTGCTGAAAGTAAAGTCGTATTTTTGTCCTTTTTTTCTGTCCCTAAATATTAATCATATTTCTCTTTAGAAATTAG
Source organism: Argiope argentata (assembly GCA_026289955.1). Classification (NCBI taxonomy): domain Eukaryota; kingdom Metazoa; phylum Arthropoda; class Arachnida; order Araneae; family Araneidae; genus Argiope; species Argiope argentata. Next base: position 811,297 of record JAOUZG010019564.1, read on the forward strand.
ATTTATTGCATTAAAAAATTTGTCAAAAGTTACTATATTGTAGCATCTGTTTATGTCTTTTCTCCATTACTATGTTGCTAGTTAATAATGCTAAAAATTTTATGTTTGACTATTGATTATTTAATACATTTTTAAAAAAATTTCTGGAAGGGTCACAGTGAAAGAAATAAAATATTTTACTTTTGACATATATATATCTCACTAACCATGAATAAAATTCATAGCAGAGGATGGACAAGTGGGGAAAAATAAAAATTTCTGTGGCTCTAATCTTTAAGGATGTTCCTAAGACAGTATTTTCAGATTTATTTTTTTTTTAAACACTTTTATTTAATTTAATTTGTTTTATTTATTGTTAAGGGGGAATTCGATTATTAATTGCTCCTTCATTTTCTGATGTGTTATGTTTAAAAAATTTATTTGCTTCATTTATGATACAAATAAATTTCTCCTTAGTTGATCATTCTTGAGATCGACTAAGGAGCACAAGAATATAGATGCTTCAATTTCAGTCATAGGGAGCATTTGATTCATTTTTTGAAATAAAATATGTAAAAGAGCAATCAAAATAATACTCTGCACTGTGCTTCAACAATTTTTGCAATGCCTCTGATGACAATTGAAGGCTGTAAGTCATATTATACTCTTGGTAACTTGTATCCTCAGAAATGTACTGCAACACACTATTTTAATAATTGCAAAATTTTCTAATTAATTTTTTATTCTGTCCTTATTGCCTTAATGTGTTTTTTTTGGGGGGGGGGCTGATTTTAACTTTGCAAAAAATACCAGAATAAGTCTTAAATTGAATATTAAAAAGCTAATTTCTTAAAAATAAAAAATTCCTTTTGCACATTAATATATAGTGAATGAGAGTAGAAGAAAACTATAAATAAAAAATAAAACCTGGTTGTCAGGATTGAATATTTAGATACTGCTGGTGCCTACCTTGGAAAATATTATTTGATTATATTTCAATGCATTCATAATTTCATCTTGAAATTAAAAATGCTGGTTAATGGGCAAAAATAATATTATGCCATGTTTATGGTTTCATTAATTACTAGTAATGGCTGAGTGGAGAGAAGAGGGAATTTATATTTTAATAGAGACTCCATTTTTCTCGCTACAATCTTGTCTATGAAAAATCACTTTTATACTATATTACCATAATTAAACTTTCATTGAAATTGAAATTTAGTTTAGATATTTAATGGATATTGGTTATTTTAGATAATCGTCAGCTTAGTTGATCAGCATTCACATTTCCTTGGCACTGTCATTTGTTTTAATTCAAAAGATATGAACTCTGGTAGATGCTTATCAATTTCTGTTGTGCATAATACCCTGGATAGTAAAAGAAATTAGCTGAAACTATCTACATTTTTATTTCAACAATTTATGTTTAGTTTTAAATGCTTATATTATAGCATTTAAAACTAATGCATTACTTATAGCATATAGTAAAAAAAATGCATATACTTATGCATATACCATGCGTTTAAATGCATATACTTATAGTTTAATACATATACTTATAGTTTAAAAATTCTGAACCTCAGAATTTGTTTTGATATTGAGCATTTTAATAAAGAAGTTAACCAAAGTTCAATAACCTCAACATTCTATATGCACTTAAATTTAAAAGCCATAATTGAAGATAACCAGGCGAAGCAATAAAAAATTTTGGTCTGGTATGACAATAGTTATGAACTATTTTCCTTATATTTACTTGTCTATACATTAAAATAAAAACACATCTGTGCATTACATATATTCTATAACGTAACAAACATCAATTTTGAAGTTTTTACTTCTCTCTTCTTCTTTTCAGATTTATTATCCAAATTCTGAATTGAGCTATTTTGGGACTCTTAAATCTGATAATTCTTATGTTCCCCCTGGAAACCAAATTTCCTTTATAAATTAAAATTTTATATCTACATAAGTTGTTTTTAATGTAAAAATAATTAAGACAAACTGAAATAACAGAACATTTAAGTTGAGCATTGAGGTTTACCTTCAAGAGAGTTAATTTCAATATTTTACACACAATTTTTTAAAAAAATGATATTCAAAAATGAACAAATTATAAAACTTTTTATAAAGCATCCTAATTCTCAAGGTTTATCAGGTGGTGACTTAAATCAATTAGAAAAATTTGTTGTTTTACATAGAGCCAACTATAATATAAAATAGGCCGCATTGACATGAAAGTAAAGTAAAAAGAATGATGAATAAAACCCATGAAAATAATGACCTGTAATTGATATTTTAATTACCTGAATTTAAACATATAAAACCAAACATTAGTTTGACTTCATTCTGAAGCAAATGAAAGCACAAAATTAAATTGCCTTAAAAATACTTTCCCAGATAATGGTATATGTGTGACCAAAGCTATTATAATCCTTTTATTCTATTTAGTAGTATGATAAGAATCATCATACAAATTTCATTTCTTGAATTTTATGGTTTCTGGTTTTTAAAATATTTCATCTGCTTTGATTATATATATATATATATATATATATATATATATATATATATGCATTGCTTTTTAATGATTAGGTTTAAAAATTATTTCCTATTTGTTTTTAACTTCATAATTATTTTTTAAATTTTCCAGTTAAAAGTAATAAACTAAATTTATTCTGTTGTAAAATTTTCTTTGCCTTATTTTCCATTCACATATGCTTCCTTTAGTTATAGATAAATATTAAATAATATTTATCTATAACTAAAGGAAGCATATGTGTTATCACAGTTTTGTATATTGCCATCTTATAAACTTTGAATAGATCATTTACTCAAATGTTTTTTTTACTATTTACCATATCTCAAAATTTCAAGAACCTTCTGTACTTTTTTTATTTAATACCATTTAGAAAATGTAAATATTCTAGTACTCCTCTACTTATGTAGTTTCCATCAGTTTTTATTTAAATCTTGGTTTTGTATTCAGAATCTTTTTGAAACAAATCTGTTTTATTCAAATTAACTTTTTTCTTACTTGTAAAGATGGAATTTTATAATAAATTTTTCATTACTTGATTAATCATACTTGATGAGCTTTAAAATTTTATATACTTATAATTGTCAATAATACACTATTTTTCACATTTTCAAATAATTTTTTGAATTAAATTTGTAATTTAATTAAATTTTGATCCTATGTTGGTTGTTAAACAATAAATTTAGGAAACATTCATTAAAAAAAACAGTATTTATAATGATTAATTATAAATGAAAAACTTTGAAAAAATTAATGTAAAAGATATAAATAAAAGTTGGTTGAAATGTTCTTATTAAATTTATATGTTGTTGTCCATTGTAAAAAGAGAATCAATTGCATATAGAAGCACATCAAAATTTAAGTTCGTATTTTTTTTTTTTTTTTTTAGTAAATGCTTCAGTTGATAGCATGTTGTTTTCTCCTTCTGTTTAAGACAGATTACATTTCAGTTGTGCTGTTTAGAATTAATTTTCTTCTTTTACCGATCAGTGCATTTCAAAAGTGTTAGGACTGATATATGGATATTTAAGTATAATATGCCCCATTTTTTTTAAAAAAAAATAAATCATTCTTGTCTGAAGCAGAACAGCCTTTCATCTGGCGCATTTTGCCCTCTTTCCCTTCATTAGTGAGACCCGTGGTGACCTAGTGATAAGGTCTCGACTCGTGAGCCGTAGGGTACAGGTTCGAGACCCGCTTCTACTTAAGGACCATTGTGTAAGTTCGTCTGTTGCACATTAAATCCGTAAGGAGCCAAACCCCCTCCTGCTGGTGTGGAGAGGGGATTGCCAGCTCAGGTGTCGTCCTCGTTATCTGACCGCCGTTGAAAACTCCCAGGTCTGTCCCAAACTAGTCCTGGTATTGCTTTACAAGAAGACGTTAATACAACTAAAGCAACCCTTCATTTGTGGTTATCCAGGGTTCTTTGATGTCTCTTTATTTTACCGACAGTTTGCGGGAAGCCCCCGATCAACTTCCATTTTCGATAGTGGTCTTACAATGGGTTTGTAACGTTTTGGCCGAGGCTACTGGTGAGTTGCGCCGAAAACAAACTCAGGTCTTGGAGAAATAAAAGTCTATTTATTTCCAGCTATAATACACATATTTTTCACACAGGTACACCTTCTTGATTAAATATGTTACGAACACATAGGTAATTCAGTTCAGAGTTCTACTAGGGAAAGGTGCTGTGATTCAGATTTTAATGATTAATTATAAATGTAAGTAAAGTAAAGGAGTAAGGAGTAGAAGCACATCAAAATAAGTAAGTAAAGGAGTCTCTCTTTGAGGTGAAGAGATACAATGGAGTTCTGGAAACTCTTGCAAGATTCAGCCCGAGGTTCGGGATGCTCTGCTTGTCGATTAACCTGCTGTATTACTGGAACGTATGACGATGAACTGGCTGGAAGAACAACTTAGAAGACAGCTGTTCAACTCATTGGAGGTCTCCCTAAAGCTCGAATGAGCTTTCACTCTTCAGTTAGGACGCAAAGTTCAAAGGTTCCGATAAACTACACGTGGGCTCAGCTACAGGGTGTGGCTGCCTACATACATTCCAAATTATCTCCTGAGAATTTTACACAGAATTCCAAGTTGAATTGTAGCTCCAATCGCTAGCTTTCGCTTCATCAGTCGGCTTCTTCCGTCCTAGCTCCTCCAGTCGGTTCCCTTTTTATCTCGATCTCAAAGGCCGGCCCTCGATGGCAAATGACCTATCAGGATAATTCCCAACTCTCATTGGATCATCTGACCTAAGTTATCTTTCCAATCACTAGAGAGGGGAAAACAGCGACGTGTTGGTTCCGTCTTGTCTGCTGCCTTTTTCTCAAGAATAATGGTGTGCCTTCTGCCGCTGGTCCCCATTTTGACGGCTTGAAGGGCCGGCGTCTTTTATCTATTGACAGGAACACATCTGCTTCTTTCCCTCTTTGTTTGTTCCCACACATGTCCAGTTCAGTGAAGACCTCACAAGTCACCCAGGTAAATTAGTTCGACCGCGGTACTTAAATTTGAATACCAGGTGTCTGCATTCTTCGTATTTTACAAATTCCTCTGCTATCTGTGGATGCTTTCCCGTGGGAACTTAGTTTGCTATATTCCTACCTGTCGCTTATCTGAAGACGTCACAGGTTAAATGGCAGATTTCCAAACCATATCCGTAAAGGCAAGGGGCCCTGGGAACGGGGCTTAAATTGACGTTTTAACATTCCCTCCTGATTCAAACAGCCTCTTAAAATATCACAATTAGACACTCCCTTAATCAACTCTCTCTTTTTCTCACAGCATGTTACTTTTTTTTTTCGATTGAAGAATTTACTTGACTAAGTAAGGATCACGAAAAATACTTAGTAGATTTTTCTCTATTGTTTCTAAACGTTCTCTTTGAAAGGTCAAGGAGCAACGATTCTCAAGTTTGGAATAAGTGTAACAATGAAAATACTCAAGGAATTGGCAAAAAGGGACTTGCAATCCACATGTACATCTTACGACCAATACAGGTGGTAGTTACTTTGAAGGGAAGCATAAATAAATAGGTCCTCTTTATAATTATTCACCCATAGTAAAATAAGTTTCAAAAGCTTTCGAACGTAGTATTTTATGTTTTTTTTTAATTATGTAAATTGTTCTTTAGATTACACGAAAGACATGGTAATCTTAGCTTTTCTCCCAAGAAAGTAGTTTTAAATGGTTCATTAATCCGACGAGTAATATGACTTTCATTTCCCGCTGATGTTTTTTAGTATATAATAAGAAAGTGGGGGGGGGGGACTATTTGAAGATCACGTTTTAGAAAAAATTAATAGATTAATGTTTTTTTCCAGTTTGTTTTCAAGCCTATCATGTAAGACAATTTATTTTGATGAATAATTTTTCAAGATAAATTGTTGTTTTGACTCTTGGTGTGTTGCCAAAAACATACATATTAATACCGAGAACTCTGTCACAGCTTCTACAGTTTAAAAACGAGCATTAAAAAAAGAGGGGGGGGGGATTACTTTCCTAAACGATGTGCATCATCCGGGGAACTCTTGTTATGTTGGTGAAGTGGCGAAAAGCTACCGTTGCATTATTAAATGCCTTATCATGCCTAAGAAGCATTCAAAATAATGAAGTTACTGACTATAATCAAATTGCACGCTACGTATTTTTAGAGGCGTGGCTTTTGGAATTAAAATAAGATGCACGATTGTTGCCAAGATGATTCATAGTTCTTAAAGTAGGTCATTTGGTGCGTACACCTACTTTTAATATCGAAAACGGACCGATAATATTTCATGCTCGCTAGTTGCTAAGAGACTGCATAAATTAGTGGTTACCAAAATAAACACGTGGGGAAATTGCCAGTTTTATGTCTATTTCGTTAGAATTGTGCTAAGATTAGTGAGTGATTTCACTTCGAGGAAAAAAAAAATAAGCCCCCGAAAACAGTAATCTTCTCGGAATGACATTTTTAGACAGCGTTTTTATTATTTCGGTTTGTCACGCTTGAACTCTTTAGTGTCGTACTCTCTACCGTTTGTAAACAGTTTGATGAGATTGTCGAGAGGAATTTGCATGTTTTTTTTTTTAAATTGTGAGTATGAAATCCATGTTCTAAACCTTATATTTAAAGATAAGTAATCGAATCTCTAATTTTAAGAAATGCACTTTCATAATTAAAATAGCCAAAAAAACTGTGTGTTTTAATTTCTATCTGCAAATTATAAAAAATATAATATCTTAGCTTTTCCAAATTTTATTTATGAAATGAAAAATAGTGACATAATGATGTTGTTGTTACTAATGCCACTTGCCATAGACAAGCCCGCTGATGCATCAACGGATTTAAGCCGAAATAAGCGTCTCTTGTTTGAAGTAGCGCCAACTAGGGCCAAGAGTACGACTTTAGCTTCACACTCATCACATTCGCTTGCACAGCTCTTTTTTACAAGAGGGTACATTCACACACCTTACAGATAGAACACAGAAGAACAACCAGACCCTAACTGGGACTCGAACCCTGGACGCCCAGATCATGAGGAAGACGTGCTTCCTCAGTGCCAAGACGCCGACATCTTTCTTCTCATTATCTGGTACAGTTCAAACAATGATTGAACTAGATAACATGCAATCTTCATATATATTTTTTCAACATTTATGTACCATAATATGTTGTCACCAATTTCAAAGGCGAATGAGCTTCATATTTATGTATTAGCAACCAACGCCATCTGTTTTTAAGAAGACGCACTAAAATTCTAGTTTAATTATATTAATGTCCCATTCTGAAGCAACATTTGAGTTGATTTGGAACGGTTCTCGTAATTTTGAATTCTGTTAGATGACGAGGGCTCCTGAGTTGCTACCCTTTCTCCAAACTTCTGCACCTTACTGGTGACAGGAAATTTGATCTCGATGTATTTAGTTTGCACCAGATCTGCCTACACAATGATTCTTTGATGTTTCAAGTTTCATATATCAAGTTTAGTATAGTTTCAAGACCTAGTATCTTCCAACCCGGAAGTAAATACCTTTTACTACTAGAACTCGTTGCCTTCTAAAATTGGCTAAAATTTAAGTACTTGGTCTGTAACATTGACTTAAATTCTACTATGTATCTTAAACTTTAGCTTATAATAGACTGCCACATAATATGAAGGGTTAGTTTTTAATTTAAAATTTGAAAAATTTTCATATCAATTTTGCACCAAATTTTATTTACCTAGCCTTTTATGTTTTGTAGTTATCTAGTTCACTTGGACTCGAACAGCCAAATTTCCTCTGAATGAATTTCATTTAAAATTTTGTACTTATTTACAAACTTGGACGTAATTCATTGTACGGAATTTCAGTTTTCTAACTCAAAGAATTCTAAATGGCCATTAGAAACAATGGTAAGTCATAGTCCACTTTGTGGCTAGGGGGGTCAATTGCCACGAAGAAGATGAAAGTTCTAATAATTTGTCAGTAATATGGATGAATTGTGTTAAAAATAACAGAACAACTAAACAAATCATGTCGATAACTGCTTTCAATGGTGGCGAATTGTCGACTGAACACAAGAAGAAGACATTATGGTAAAAATGTGTTTTTCGGACTCAGGGAAAACATGGAGATATGTCATAATCTGTGGTTTAAATTTTTTGACGATTGCCATACTTTGTTTGCGGTAAAGTAAAAGTTAAGAGAACAGCAAATATAATCTTTTTTTAATCGAAAAAGTTCCTTTCCGTCTTAAATGGCTACGGTAACAAATTATTCTCTCTAACAGAGACAAAACTAGGAGGCTCCATGACTAGGAGAAGGGTATAAATGGAGATATATTGCAGTCGAAACGACCTTTTTTTATTAATAGCAAGAAGTGCATAATAGGTGTTCTTAGTAGCCTTCACATAAGGTTATCATCTTCATAACATAAGGTTATCATCTTCACTTTAGGTCCATCTTAACTCTTTCACATAAGGAGCTTGAGACTTTAAACAGGAAAGTAATGGTATAATTGAATATTAATATTGATAATACTTGATTTAAACTTATCATTTAAATTTTTATCTCTAAAATATTGTTACAAACCTGTAATTTTGTTTCCCAGCACGAATAGTGTCATCGTAAGAAAGACCGTTTTATGATCAGCTCTGTTGAATGCTGTACGAGTGGCGCGTCAGTGATCCCAGAACTTGGCGAGCGTTTGCTGACTCGGCGACAAAATAGATAATGCTGAAAACTTCAAGAATTTTCATGATCCATCGAATAGAAATCGAGGTACGCCCTGGTTGGCCTAGAATGTTCTCGGCTCGCCTCTCGGGAGTTATTAAAGGCTGGAAGTCTCAAGCTGTGGAGTGAGGAATTGAACAGGAAGCGAAGCTGGAATAGAAGATAAATAACAAGTCTTCGAGAGGATAGCGAAGCAACGGAGGGAGTGCCAGTATTGTGTGGAGCTCAAGCGAGTGCTGAACCGCTGTATTCCCAGTCCTATTGTCTACTATGCAATCAGCATCGTATAGTGTGTGGAGTAGTCAGACATGTGGTAGAGAGTCGGCAGCTATGGCGGGGAGACAGTGATAAATTCAGCCGGGTGGAGAGACCGTAGGGCGAAACTCCGAGTATTTCCTCTCCTGCTGAATTCTGTCAAATCGCTTTGTGTGTTGTGGTCGATTACTACTTGTAGGCTACTACCTGCTGTATTGTGTTGGTGTGTGCGGTCCTGTGTTCGTCTCGGCTGTACATATTTGTCGTCTGGATATCTGTTGTCTTTGTGTTAGTGTCTTCGGGAGTAAATAAACGTCATTCTTGTTTTTTATTGAGGCCTGCTGATTGTGTTTCCACTCCATACATCCTTTATAAAAGAGAATGAAAAAAGAGATAGACATAAGAAAGCTGCAAATATTTTCTATAATTTTCTCTGTGATTAAGCATGGATATTTAGGTCCTGAATACTATTTGTATAAAAAGAAAGAAAAAAATTGAATTGATAAACTGCCAATTTTTGATTTTCTCCACACTTAAATGTACAAGTAATGCAGTTCTGATAAGAATATAGAAGAAAAAAATCTATATTTTTATACTATTTTTCTGAGCTTGCACATCAATTTTGAGTATCGATTCGAGCTATTCCTTAATTTCCAACAGAAGGAGACTCTTTCGATTTAAGATTTCTGGGAACAATTACTTTTTTGTGTCTAAATTTATAAAATGTGATTTTCTTCAGTCTGCTTTAGTTGAGCTGTTGATGTTGCCCCTTATTTTTTTTGTCCTTAACCAGTATGGTAATTCAACTTTTGGAAGGATTCTATTAATATCAATGCTGATTTAGGCATTTTGTGGTCGTAGGCAGTGCACTATATAAAACCTCTCTGACAATGAAGTTTGTCGTCAATTAGGGTGCTTTATGCTTTATTCCATATTTTTACACATTTTTAAGCAATATGTTTCAAACTTAAAGCTGTTTTTTTT
>JAOUZG010019564.1:831245-844221 GCA_026289955.1 Argiope argentata
ATATATATTATTGGTTGCATATTATTGATGGGGTTATGAAAGTGCCTTACATATGAAGTATTTGACAATTAATCGTTGGGATGCGGTTAATACACAATTATTAGAAAATCAATTGTACATTTTAGATTCTTTTTTTTTCTGACGGATTGAAACCAAAAAAATTACCTCGTTTACGTGCTTGTGAAAACAATAGAATGATTGACAGATGCTCAACTCTTTTATCAGACATGTTTCAGATTTGATATTGCCTACACTTTAGAAGCTAAACAATATGCATCAATTTTCTATATATGGAGCTTTCTTCGTTTTTTGGTTATCGTGGTAATTTATATTCGTATAGCCGGACTGAAGGAATTTCTTTGAATGAATTATTTCGTCTGAAATTTAATAGAAATCTACTAATTTCATGTAAAGTCCGTATGCTGAATTTCATCCGTCTATCTCAAAGATTTTAGTTTGAGGTATTGTGTTCACAGATAAGCAGATGAAATTTCAGATATGTGTTTTCCGGATTCTTAAAGGTCTGAAAAGTGGAGATTCATTAAAATATCGAATTCGGAATTTTATAACGATAACAATATTTTCTCTGCCTTATAAGATAAAGTAAACAACGATTTTTAAATAAATTGAATACTATAGAAGTATATAATAGTGAGTATATGGTAAGAAGTCCGGCAAATTTGACGTTTTATTGCATATTTGATGCTTTATAGCATACGAAAACACAAAACTCTGGAACAAGCAGTGAACACAAAGCAGCAATTACAGAAATTAACAATGCGCAGACATAACAAAATGTATTAAACAACTGCCTCAGCATAAAACATTTTCTGCGATCAAGTGTCAAGAGAGAGAATATACTTTTCTTTAATCTTCCGCGTTATATAGATTTTTCAACATGACATAGAAAAATCTAGTAGGATCTGTGAGGCTGGCCTCTAATAAAAATATAGCCATAATTCTTATATTTCTAGAGTCCTCATTTTTATCGCCAACGTGCAAAGAAAAATTTTGTAGCCATTTAAAAAATTAGATTTCAATATTTTATTGAATCTCCAACTTTTATATCAACAACTCCGAGTCCGAAAAACACATTTTTGGTTTAAAGCACATATTTAAGATATTATGTTTTAAAAATGACTGTCAATGCATACTTTCTCAAAAACACTCTAAGCTAGACAATTAAAATTTCATGTATAATCTTTACATTAAATCTGTAGATTTTTATCAAATTTTGCGCAAAATCTATTAGGAGAAAATGTATCTATCCAGTTATAAGAATGCCAGTTAACACGATAACTACAAAAATTAAGAGACTTAAATATAAACGTGGGTAATTTGGTATACAGTTTTATTATACATATTTGGATTAAATTCTTGAACTTAACTGTTTGTCGATTTGCACTGTGTCATGCATGTAAACTTGACAGCTTTAAAATGTAATAAGTTAAATATATACATTTAGTAAGTGATTTTTGTTTTTCTATTTGTATATTAATTGTATCTCAGTAACTGAACCTCACATGTCGTGCATTAGTGTTTCTGTTGCTACGTGATTACAGCATTGATTGCTAAATTGTTTAAAAAGGAAAAAAGTTTTCATTTTTTCTAAGAGAATGTTTTATTTTAGTACAGCAAAATGATTTGAATATGTTAATTTTTTGTTATAATAATTAATTAATAGCTATTCAAACTATTAAAAAAATCTATTTCAAATCCTTCAATCTAATTCTGGCATTGGAATGAAATCTCTCTCTCTCTCTCTCCCTTTTTCATTCTGAAAACTAAGTTTTTTTTGTACAAATCGTAATGAATTGGGAAAATCATTTTTTAAAAATTGATTTTATTAATTTAGCATTGACAAATGCAACCAATCTAATTGTTGTCAGCATGTCTGTTTTTTTATTGAAACCCCTCAACGATGGACTTCCAACAAGGTAATTGCCTAGTATCTCTAGACTAAGATTGAGATAGTATCCCAGGCTTGATTGCCCGAGATCTTTCCAATCAATCTCAAGGCAGATGGAATGAAAAGATTTATTTTCCTAGTTGTCAATCAAATAATTTTATAAACAATATATATTCTATGAATGATAACGTACTAAAATAATAGTAATACTTTATTAGTTATAGTTGTTACTTTATTAGTTATGTTCCTATATGGTTTATTTACGTTCATTTTGTCTGAATATTTATAAATCCGAACCTCTACTTTAATAATACTGTTGTGTATAAGCTTAAATACCAGCCATTCTAGAATCTCAATATATCAGTAAAAATGCATAAATGTTCTGAAATTAATAAAATAAAAATTTAAGCTAAAATCATGTTAAAAATGTGCTGAAAAGTGAAACAAAATTTAAAAATTGATTTAAAAAAAGACTTCACTGTCTAGGGAAATAAAATATCTAAATTTGCTTTCTAAAAAGGTATCTTCCAAAATAATGGTAAGATATGTACTTAACTTTTGTGTTTCTAAGTGTTTCGTACAAAAAGTTTTAAAAATTTAATTAGGTATTTTTATAATATAGGTATATTGAAAATCCATCTGGTTTACTGAAGTTTTTGTGTGAGTTTCATACAAAAGAAAGTGTCCCTGCTGCTATTGCTATTGACGACATACAGTATTATGTTTCCCATCTTTCTAATGAGGTATGTATTAGAAAAAAACTTTTCTTTTAATGATAATTTAAAAAAATACTTTTTGTAATTTCTGAACATAAATACTCATAAATTGCACAATTTAAACTGCATTTGTCTTGTCCCATTATTGGAAAAGTAAATTACATTATTGGAAAAGTTATTTATTATAGCTGTAAATTTCTGAGGTTTTCTATGTGATTATTCGAAGAACGCATACAACTTACCTTTTTATTAAATAAAAATAATTATTTCATATTATTTGAAATTCCCAAATTGCTTTCCAAATGAAATTTTATTTCAAATTTTCTATTTGTAGATTAAATTATTCACATTTTTCCCATTCAAATTTCTTACCCACTTTTACTGCTCTTATTTTTAAAATGATGGAAAATACAGTCTAATATTGTAAAATGGCTATGCGCTATATAATATCACCACCTGGCGGCAAACTCTGGAGTTAATCTCTTTTACTGCGTTATCTGATGGAAAATCCAAAGTTAAAAAATTGATACAAGATAGGATATGGATTGTTAGTTAAGAGTTTATAGATTTAGGAGGGGAAAACGCACCTACACAATAATATTAAGAACAAAACAGACTAGTCACATATTGGTTTGTTTGTGATTTTCAAAATTGCGATGTCACAGTGTTTGTTAAATGGAGAAAAAACAGCTAGCTATTACATTTTTATTTTCATTATTCTAACTCCTCTCCATTATTAAAATACAGATTTAGACTATTTTTTGAATTTGGTTTTTCACATTTTTTATTTGTCAAGTAGTGCACTACCATGAGGTGAAGAGGTATTTTGTTTATCAAACATTTCTTTGAATTTACAAGAAGCAAATTTTCTGTTTTCTTTATTTTTTATGCTCAACTTTTTTTCTCCCATGCATGAAGTATTTTACTTTTTAAAATAATTGTATTTAAATTGAAGATATATGCCTAAATTTCAAAAAGAATAATATCATTATAAATTAAACCACTATTAAGTATTGAAGTATTATTCAACAATTTTATAAAAAATTTCTTTGAAACTAGCTTTATTGTAATTGAACAATATTTAATTTTGCCTCTTTATCATATTCTATTTTCTTGAATAAATAAATAAATTCTTTTCTTCTTCTTTTTTTAAATAACAATAACTATCAAATTGAGACTTGAGTTATCCTGCTTCTATAAAAAATATAAATATACTAAATAAAAATATGTTACTCCTTATTTCATGTAAAAAAAATTTAACACTGGTTTACTCCTATGTCTGAGGAAAAAATTTATTTCATTAGCACAAGAACGTTATTATAAAACAAAAATAAAATACTTTTGGATACTGTGTGGGTGAGGGTTCTTAGTATTAGTAAAACTTAGTGGAATATTTCAAAGTTTAAAATTGCTTCATGGCTTTATACATACCTTTTCAATATTATTTAAAATTCCCTGTTTGCTTTAAAATCCGCAGAAATTGTAATTATATATATTTTTGTAGGATCAGAATAAAGAAGCAGCATTAGTCAAGCTGCTTGCTATTCTGGAAGACACAACTGCATTCATCAGCCAGAAAAAGTAAGTCACCATCATTTCAGGCTTTTTATTCTTACTGTTTAATTTTACTTATAGCAAATACAAGGCTCTCTAATTAGCAAGCTAAAAATTTCAAAAGTGAATGTTTCTAATTTAAAGGAATTTTCTACATACGAATGTCCTATATTGTCATTTACCCGCTAAAAGCTTCTTTTCCCAATAAACGAATTGCTAAAAAGATATTATATAACGGCTAGAAATTCAGTTGTTTGTCATTAGAATGACTGCAGTGGAATGATGACAGATAAGTCTCCAAATATTGGGTCTGACAAATTTAGGATTTAAATCAAACAATTTATTAAGAGGAAGTCAAAAAGCATGATGAACTGTTTACAAGTATGATGAAAAAAAAACTTATATATAGATTATCATTATAGGACCTGAGAACCACCACACATATTACAAGCATAATAATACCTATTTATATTATCTCTTAATTCTAATATTTGCATAATGGCTTAGTTTATCATCTTAAATGTCAAGTATGATACCAATTAAACAGCTATATGTTAATGTCTAGTGAAGTGATTTACCGAAAATAATTATTCACTATGGCAGGCTCAAAATGCTTTGTAGAATGAAATACGAGAGGCCAAATAATTTGGAATTTAGAACTTAATGCCGAAATAGTACCGAACAGGAATAGTACTAATGCATGAAAAACAGAAAGGTGTTTATTTTGTAGTTTGCAAAAAAACACTATTGTTAGTAACAACTCACTATTTAATTGGTCTTAACTAATGGTCTCAACGAGGCCAAAATGAATTAGTAAATATTTTAGACCCAATGGTTTAATAAAGGTAAGTAGCTCTTTGATCATATTAGGACCATCTCCTCTCTTCAATTGTACACAAGTGGTTTAGCTTATGTAAATAACTCCAAGGAAAACATTATTTATTAGCCTGCTCAAGGCATTTCACTTTAAAAAATTGCATAAATGAACTAATATTTAGTCTTCTTTGTGCCCTTCGGGGTATCTTTATGCTCTTGCATTTCGATGGCAATGGCCTAGTGACCAGATGAAACAAAAAGGGGTATAGATTCTCAGGGTGGCAGTCTTACGAGATGCCAGGGTGACTAAACATTAGTGTGTTTATGCTATTTCTTGAGCCAAATAGAATGGGAAGGGTACAAATAGTATTAATAACACATGCATTCATTTGAGAACACCATTTACACTTCTTGACATACAAATACGACAGGAAGAAGATGAAAAAAAATCTTGTTATGCCATAGGAATTATTTACTCTCATGAATCCACTGCTTAGAACATGGCTGTTTATTATGCCACTTCCTTTTCATTAATGAGATCTCATTTTAATCTATCAATAACAGTTTCGTAAATAACTATTAATTAATAATTTATTGTTAATCCTAATATTTCCCCTCTATCAAATGAACCAGGCAGCAAACTTAAGTAGAAAAAAGTCTGTAAAACTCAACTGATTCGAAATTGTGGAAACTACAGCCAAAATTCAATTAATGCGAATTAAGAAAAAATTGGTGTTATGGGATCAAATTTAAGGGACTGAGGAAAAATTTCGAATTTCCGACGAATTCGAATAAGAGACATTTTGATCAACTGAATCTTTATTAAAACATGGAATTGCGTTTACTTGTTTGAAATATTGTGTCAACCTGAACATTTCAAGTAGACTAAAAATATTAGATGTAAGGTTTTTGGGTTCAATTTATACAGGCTGGCAATATCATTCTTCTCATTTGTTTTTAATCGATGGTATTATACATACTGATACAAAGTAATATGTCAGCACAGTCTATTCACTGTAAGGGGTCGGCTTGTGATCTGCAAGGTTTCAGGTTTGAGACTCGATTCCGCCAAAGAACTTTCATGTAAGGGTGTCTGTTGTACGTTAAATCCGTCCGGACCAAACGTCCTCTCGATGGTGTGATGCGGAGAAGGAGGTGCTAGTGTCATCCTCATCATCTGACCGCAGTTCAAAATTACGAGGGCCGTCTCAAAATAGCCCTATTATTGCTTTACAACGGGACGTTAATATAACTAAACTAAGCATGCATGATGGTTTGTTTTTTAAAACTAGATTTTTCATTCACTAGCCATTAGTGTCCTTTACTCCATATGATGGTGCACTATGGTGATGGCCCCACTTCCTCCTCTGCAGTATCAGCAAATCCTTTCCTTTTCTGGACCATCCTTCAAACACTGCCAAACCTGGAGCAGCCATACATCTTCATCAATACTTTTTACTTACTAAAGCGAAATCCTAATTTGGAATTGTATTTGTACCAGTCTCGGCCCGATTTTATTGATGGAATTCTGATTTATATTGATGGAAAAAGAATCGATTATAGGCTGTCTCAAGTGTAATAATCCAGTGTCCTTATCACCCTGTACCAGATAGCAAAACCTGGTATCAACCTAACCTACTTGTTGGCTGAACTTTGGCGTTTGAGTCATGGTATAATTCGCCAAGATCATATATAAAAAAACAAAGCAAATCTATTTAAATTAATTTTTTTCGTGTATGTTTTCTACGTGTTTACTTTTGTTGTTATTTTTACTTGTTGATTTTCCATTATAGAGGTGAAGCTTGCCATCGTATTGTTTCTGCGACGAAGGGTGCGTGTCCCAAGAACTTTCTCAAGAGGTATTTTCGAGAACTTTGGTACATATCGAGCGGCGAAAATGAAGGTGAATACTTTTTTACCGATACTCAGATTCCTGCGGTTCGGGCAGTGTTTCGTTTAAACGACGCGGAGGAAATAGTGTTCGAGAAACTATATAAACTACCAGCGGAAAATGATAGCGAAGTGCAATAATTATGTGATTTTATGTACAGGCTTATTTTCATGTTATATTGTTTATAATAAAAGGATTAAAACTTTCTTGTTTTTAGTTGTTGTTAGAATCGATGGCTGTAAGACTGAAATTGAAAAATTATTTACATTTTGCTGAAAATTTTATAAACCTAAATCTTGATCTACGGGAGCAGTTTATAATCATAGTGGGCCGTTTATCTATACATAGTATAAAATGAAGTCTTCTGAAAGCATCTGTATGTTAGAAGCATAAAAACTCGAGAAATAGTTAACAGATATTGAAGATACTTATGCCATTTTGTAAAGCATTTATTGAGGAAGGTTTTAGAACATTAAAAAAAAAAAAAGGGGGTGGGGTATAATTGCGGTTTTAACTTATCCTCGCATGTGCAAATAAAAAGAACTGTGATATGCACATGCGATACATTTCTTGTGTGTGTTGTAACTAATGGCACTTGCCGTGAACAAGCCTCCGCTGATACGATCAGCAGATTTTTAAGCCTAAGAAATGCGTCTCTTTGTTTTAAAAGTAGCGCCACCTAGGGCCAAGAGTACGACTTAGCTGCGCACACGTCACAACCCTTTTTAGGGGGCGGACTACATTCATGCAAATTCATTCATTCATCTCAGATCGTAATTTAGGTTTGGAACAGAGAACGATAACCTCTGACCCAGTACCCTCAGTGATATTATTCTCGATATGGAGGACTTTACGACCACGAACAGACTTAACGAGCTCCAGTCGTCATACACTCGGGGAATATTTTGGCCGGTGAGTTTCGAAATCATAACTTCAGGAGTACGAGACCAACGCTCTACCAACCAGGCCATCCCGACCCCACAATTCTCTGTTTGCGTTTGATTTTAAACAGCGATTCAAATCTCATTATGCCGAAAAGAAGGAAATCTTATCTCGAAATGATCACCTGTGTTTTGTCTATGGACATATCATATTTTTACCTTTGAAACAATCTAAATATTTCTGAATGTGTGCTATAAAAAAATTATTTTGTAGCTATTTTTGATAAGTTCTAAACATATTTTTATGTTTGTTTGATGTTGCGTAACGTGCCCATGTCGTATCGGGTGGAAGCTAGACAAAAGAAAAGCGATTTTTTGTTCTTGGATCCTATGCCACGGGCAACGCCTTGGGGGTACTACTAGTAAACTATAAGAATGAATCTTTTTTTTCAGCGCTATTGTCTAGTACTGGTACTAAGCAACTAAAAATATTTTTTTTATCCACTCCAGTTTTGAAAGAAAACATACTTTTCTTTTTAGTTTGAATTCTTGCTCAGTTGAATATAAAACCTGGGTTGATCTATTCTGATTCGCCATGTTTTTATATCCAACAAGTGGAGTGGTCACCCCAATAATTTCTCGCATATTCTACATTTGAGATCTCGTCCGTTGGGAAAGACTTTAGCGAACAGCAGTTACAAAAAATATAGATCTTTGGCGTAAATCTAATATTTTTACTGAATCTGTTATATAAATACATATATTAACGGGTTTTATTATTAACCGAATGAAAATGAAATTGACGTGGCTAGATTCTGTTTATGAATTATTGCATTTGCATGTTTGTAAAAGTACACACTGTCGGACAGCCAATTACAGATATGATTCAAAATTAGATGGGAATTCATATTTTAGAGATGAATTGTCTGTACGAAATTTCACTTATTTTTCTTGCGAGTTGGAGTTGCCGAGTTTACTCGTAATCTAATTACCAGACAGATAAACTTTTTGTAAATAAATTTCGTTCAAAATTTTAAAATGTTTTAGATTTTGTTCGTTTTGCAGAAATTTACAAATGTAGCCATTAACCCTCATATCAAATTTTCATCCGTCCTCCTCAAAACATTTTGAAATTATCGTGTTTACAGACTGACGTAATCCCATAAAAGGCGGAGATTCGTTAAAATCTTCAAATTCCGATTTCTGAACTATTACAATTACCTCTATCATTCGTATGCAAGAAAAGCTAAAAGGTAAGCTGACGTCCAACCTTGACATCCGTTTCTATGAAGAATTATCCGCAACAGATTTCTAACTAGGACGGACGTATGTTTGGTTGGGTTAACGGGGCGCCTAGCCCCACCTGGGGCTTATCCCAGGTAATGACAGATATCAAGCAGCATGACGGTCAGTATACATCCGTGGTTCTCTGCGATGGTCTCTTGAGTTTGAAGTTGAGTAGATGGTTGGGTTGACAGGGTACCTAGCCAAGCAGGGGCTTAACCCCAGTACTGGCAAGATCTTTAGAGCATGGCGTTCAATCATTTTCCGTAGTTGGGCCTCTGCGACGTCTTATGTAGTAGTAGCTATATTATATGGGTGGGTGAGGTGGCGAGTGTCAGGACTCTTTCTGATTGGTCAGTCAGGAGTGTGGGATGCGGGGGTATGCTACTGTGTGTTAGAGGTTTTTTAAGCTTCTAAGAGTTAGATGAAACGAAGATATTAAGAAAATAAGAGTTTAGGGGGGGAGTTGAATAAAATTTAATGTAATTTAGTGTAGTATATTTCGGGGTCTTCTGATTTTTTCATTAGGGATGTACTTGGGAATATTAACTATTGCTTCATTATTATTCTTGCCCTTATTATTAAAAAAAGTTTGTAGCTAGTTTTTGGATAAACCTTTTAAGTGGGAGGAGGGTATTCTTATTCTTTATACATTTTAGTATTGGGCATGAACTATTTCATATTGTAGGTTTTTCTAAAAAAGTTATTCTGTAGCCTTTCTATAAATGTAATGTTATGTTTGGCAGCATATCCCCACACCGGACATGCATATGTGAGTACTGGCCGCAAGTAGGCAGTGTAAATAAGTATTTTACTTTGCCCAGTCAACGTTTGAAGTTGAGGCCAGATGACTCTGTATAAGTAGTATTGCCTAGTATGATGGTAGGGCGAGTGTCAGGACTCATTGTGATTGGTTGAAGGGTGTGGGGGTATGCTACCTTTAGGTTTGAAGAGGTTCAGCGTGGTGGAATTATGAGGACAGACTTGATGAAACTACCTCCTTAAGGACATCGCCCTAATCGCCATAGTCACACACATATAATCACTTATACGCTCATTAAACAATAATCCGTTTCTCCAAGACTCAAAGCAGGTAAGTTATTTTAATTGTCTGAGGCACTAAATATTCTACAAAAACCTGCAATAAGTTTAAGCCCCTTTTGCACGACGAAGAAACACCACTTTCGGTAAATCTAGTTTGTGGAGGTTTTTTTAGTTTGTATTCTTCCAGGTAAGCAATAAATCGTGGTCCTCCATAAACATGCATAATGCATTACAGTACCATCGTCTAACACATCTGCATTCTTTCCCTTCCTTTTTTTAAAAAACTTGGTGCCTACTATGGGTGTGACTGTTCTATCCCCGGATCTCGACTTGAGCAATAAGATTTCTCTAACAGCGGCTAGGCTTGAAAAGCCGTGCCTGCTTGCACACCGCCCCTTGGCATCGCTTGACCGGCGTCCTGACGCAGAAGTAACGCGTCTTCCTCGTGATCTTGGCGTCCCGGGTTCGAGTCCCGGTTAGGGTATGGTTTTTCTTCTGTGTTTTATCTGTCAGGAATGTGAATGTGTCCCCCCCCCTCTGTTAAAAAAACTTTGCTTTTATAAAATGAGAAAACCCCATGTGATGTAAGCATTTGCATTGAATACAAATATTTTATCTTTTCATTCATTTGAATTTTTTTAAAAAAAATTATTGCATTCAAAATAAGTGTAATTGGTCTTGGAGAGTGTTGAGCATACGAATATATTTTCTGATTTAGTTTAAAATTCGAATCACAGTTCTCTAAAAATTAATGAAAAACTCTCTAAAAATTAATGAATGATTCTCATATTTCACAATGGATTAGTTATATCATTGCTTTACATTTCGATAGACGAAAACTTTATTATCACATGAGAACTTGTTGTTGTATTGGTTAGGAGGTTTTGATGTCTTCGAAATTTACGGGCAAAATATTTTCCCCTGCTTTTACCGGTATTGCATTATTATTACGTATACTTCTTCGACAGCAGATACGTTTTTAAAAGATTGACCTGATTTTAATAGTAATGCTTTATTATTGCGTATGCTTCTTCACAGCAGATGCATTTTTAAAAGGTTGGCGTAGAACTATGACATCATAGCTGCTATTTCATCTCAAAATTGGTCGAACTCCAAAGCGTTTTTTGCCAGCTAGAAAAATTAAAAATGAGAGTTTAAAAAAAGATTATCTTTATATATAGAGAGAGGGGAGGGGGAATAAGGACCGATAGAGAAGACAGACGATTGTTTCAAACCAGTTTAAATTGGTTAGTGACTTAAATTAATGATGACAAATAATGACTTAAAAATAATAATGTTCTCACATGATAACTTTAAATTTACAATCAAAAATTTCATTTTCTTTTCTTTCTTTTCTTTAAATTTTTATTTTATCATTTTCACAAAATAGATACATTTTAAAATGCAGAGTTTTGTAAATCACATTGTGTTGTTGCTTCCATTTAAAGCGTTATACCACAACTTTCCTTGATTTATTGTTTTATTTAAATTTTTCTTTGGGGGGAGGAAGTGTATGTTTATTTCACTGCTGTCCTACTTATATACACCATATCTCCCCATCTTTACGATGTGATGTGTGCTACTACAACCAGATTCGTGCTTGTATTGAAATGCTCATTTGTGCGCTGGCTTCTGGCGCTATCGATTTCAACATCTGCCTCTTAATGAACGCTCGCGTGCCTCGGGGGCTCTATTCAAAATTCCAGATTGCTGCCCGATGGGGATGAAAACGAAAAATGCACCTGCCCGCGGTGGATAGTGCATTTGCGTAATCGGGCTGCAACAGATGCAGCGATCATAACGGGGAATTGATTTTTAGTCGCCTTTTTAATGCAGCCCCGGGGAATTATTTAATGTAAAATATTTGTCCTTGAATGGTATCGGTAATTGTAGCTAATGTCTGATTTTCCTGGATACTAAAGGCTTCGATATTGTTGAATTTTGACTATCTATCAGAGTTGTGAATAAAATGTACTGGATTGTTCAATTTTAAGATACTGGATTATCAAAGTTCTTATGTTTGTCATTGCTAATAAGATATTCATAAAAATTGTTATTAAAGTTATTTACATCATGTAATCGACATTAAATGAGCATATAAGTTGATAAATAGGTGTTTTTACCATGTAACTGCATATCCCTTTTGTTATGTTTGTACATTTGAGAATAAATGTAAGAGGAGATATTGAGTTCCTCGCCGCTGCTGATTCCTACTCGAATCGGGGAACGAAGTGCCAAAATTCGAATACTTGGTGCCTACTATGGGCGTGCCTGTTCTATCCCCGGCTCTCGACTTTAGCAAGAGGTTGGTACCTAACAGGGGCTAGACGTGAAGAGATGTGCCTCTGTGCACGCTGAACCGTGGTATCTCTTGGCTGGCGTCCTGACACAGAGGTAGCGAGACTTCGTAGTGATCTGGGTGTCCAAGTTAGGACATGGTTGTTCTGTTTTTTATCTGTAAGGCGTGTAAATATACCCCCCTCCCGTGAAAAGGGTCTGTGCAAGAAATGTGATGAGGCGTAACTGAAGTCGAAATCTTAATCTTAGTTGGCGCTACTTCAAACAAGAGACATTTATTTCGGTTTCAATCCGCTGATGCATCAGCAGGCTTGTCCAAGGCAAGTGCCATTAGTAACAACAACAATATTTTTAACCGGCATCCTGGTATAGGGGTAGCGTGTCTTCTCCGTGATCTAGGCATCCCGGTTTAAGCATAGGCTGTGCTAGCGAATGCGTTGAGTGGATGGCGCTACTTCAAACAAGAGACACTTATTTCGGCTTAAGGCGACCAGGGATCTTTATAAGGACTTTTTGCAATTGTCACCTTAGCAATATCAAATTTTATAGGCATTAAGAGTAACACAATAGGAGATGACAAACT
>JAOUZG010019564.1:844621-862873 GCA_026289955.1 Argiope argentata
AGTTTGTCATCTCCTATTGTGTTACTCTTAATGCCTATAAAATTTGAAATTCCAAAGGTGACAATTGCAAAAGTTGGTTTTAAAGTCGCCTTAAATCTGCTGGTGCATCAGCGAGCTTGCCCATGGAAAGTGCCATTAGAAACAACAACATAAATGTTGCATTCTGTTAGCCAACTTTCGCGATCTACTTTCTTCCTCCGTCTATATATTTAAAGTAACTAGCAAAACCAAAGAATTATCCTACCAGTCGCAAACTCTGCAAAGATTTCGTCCTTTTTATATTTGATATTAGGAAGGTCATATGAGTTTCAAATGAAATTACTGATGTCCTTTCAATCACAGTCCGAGAAATTTTGGAAGAATTATTTCACCGCTGATTTTTTTTTTTTTTAATTTAAAAACTGTTTGACGGATTTTTTCAGTTTTAAGATTTCTCCATAATTATTAAAATAAATTTCTGATGTGCTTATTATCATATGAGAACATGATGTTGTGTTGGTTTGAGGTTTTTGAAGCCTCCCAAAATGTGTGAGGAACAAACTGGCGATTTATCGCTTTTGAGGCTTCAATATTTCGCTTTTAATGTTATCAGAAAATAATGCAGAAGGTTGTCACATTTGTCAATTTATTGCCAAAAAACATTTAAAAATAGAAATTTAATTTGTAATTCAAAAGTTTAAGTCGAAGGCACCGTTGTTACATTTTTTTTAGTCTAGCGAAAGTGGCAACGCTGCTGTAATATTCCATGAAGTTACCGTACGAGTTTAGAACAACAATAAAGCAGAGCTTTGAAACAACAAAACTTTCAATCAGCAAAAATCGAATAATGAAAATTTAAAATTAGAAGCTGATCGAATTAAACATGATCGTAAAATAGCTTTACAAACGGGAACGAAGAAAACGTATAACGTTTCCACTGTTCTATGATAAAAGAAAATAAAAGATATCGTACGAGTTTAGAACAAGAATAAAGCAGAGCTTTGAAACAACAAAACCTTCAATCAGCAAAAATCGAATAATGAAAATTTAAAATTAGAAACTGATCGAAATTAAATATGATCGTAAAATAGCTTTACAAACGGGAACGAAGAAAACGTAAACGTTTCCACTGTTCTTTTAAAGTTAGAAAACAGTGTCGTTATCTTTATCAAAAGTCTAGATCAAATTATTTAAATTCAGTAGAACATTTGTATATTTTTACCATTTTCGAGTATGCCTTCATAAAAAACCGCAGATGAATATTCCCCTAATACATAAAGCTCCAACACTTTTGGTGTTATTTTTTCGTGGAAAATATGCCAAATGATTTCTTTCTTTCAAAAATTACAGTATCTTTCAGTAAGGTGAATAAATTAGAATGAACAACCTGTTGCATTCGAACTACTAGTAAATTACGTGGCAGATATCTTTTTTTCTTTTTCGAGGTTAGTTGCCACCCATAATTTTTTCCGCTCGTGCTTGATTCCTGATTACCTATCACCTCTACGCCACAGAGGCGTCCACCGTTTTTCTCGAAAGTGAAAACCTCTCAAAAGATCACTCTTTGTTGAATTTGTCAAGGTTTATCTCGTTTCTCCAAATCCATGCAGCCTTATTGCTTGATTTGCTTTTAATCATTGTTATTTTTCTTCATTGTAATCAAAGAAATGTTTATATCAGAAAAGGGTTTTAGCTCGTGGCGGCGTTAAATAATTGAGCTTAAAAAAATCAAGGCTTCTAAATTACCTACAGAGCTGTTACGTAACAAAAAGAAATTCTGTTGTCGTATGAAATGTCTTAAAAGGTGCTCTTTAAGCAAATAAATAGGTTAAATCGTCGATATGGGTTCTGCGTTTTCTTACATTCTGATTTTTTACGAACGCGCTTCGATTTGGCTTGCATTTTATTAGAATAGTTCATCTTTTATCGCTCCCCTTTTAATATTAAACATCAAGTATTAGATGAATTAATAGAGTTAAAGCTATGTGCGGCACGATGTAGAACGGCTTAGTTTCAAAAAAAAAAAAAAAAAAACACGAATTGCACAACTATCAAAATTTAAAATTAAACAATATTTTGCTGAGGAAGGCATTATGATTTGTTACATACAAAAGATTAAGTTGGAATCTATACATAGCATAAAATGCTATGTATAGATTCCATAGCATTTTATAGATCTCTTGAAAGCGTTTAAATCATAAAAACTCGAGAAATAGTTAATGGATATCGAAGATATTTATACCATTTCCTATCTATTTCATTTCGTGTAATCACCTGCTCAAAATGACATTTTTCTAGGTTTTATTTGCCATACTCAATAGCTTATTTTTTTAAAATCAGAGCTTTTGTAAACGGGATGGTAACGCGTTATTAAAAGCTGATTTTTTTTCAGATGCTTAGTGCAGATAATAAAATTTTTATTTTTCGCCAACGGATTTTTTGTTGCTGCCAAAAACCTCATCCCAAAAACAGCCCCATGTTCTGACATGATAATAATGAATAGATTTGAAATTTTAAAAGCCATATGTGTTCTAGTTTTCTAAATAAAAGTGTAATGCAACAATTTTCTTTCGTATATCATAGAAAACTGAATAACACAATGATGTATTCATTCAATAGCCAATTTTAATTCTCGTCCTTAACAAGACCAGAAAAGGAAACGTCTATAAATCCAGGGATCAACCTCAAAGAGCCCACCTCTTATTCATCCCTCTTCATTAAAGCACCCTGGTCTAAATCTGAACAAACACAGTCTGCATCCTTGATTCAATCTATCCCCCTCACTTTCGCAGAACCGACAATCAACTGGATAATCATGGTGCAAACGCGCAGTGACCATCGCAGTAATTGCCCATATGCTGTGTTCCAGAATGACATCACTTTATTTCTTGCGTCACATCCGGTCGTCTGCCGGATATAGGAAATCGATTCACCGAGTTAATAGAACAGAGGGGTTTAACTCCCGAAATGACACTACTCTCTTCTTTTGGAGATGGCAATAGGGGTCGAGGAGCAGGCGTCTTGGAAGAATGGCAGGAGGGGGGTTCCTAAGGACATCCTTTCGCTTGCTGCTGTGATTTTTTTTATTGTGTTTTTTAATGTTCGGTTTTTCGATGAATGGAACAGCGTGCCTTGAAGGGCTGATACTGGTCAAGGTTTTTCCAAGTAGGAAGTGAATGAATGTCGCTGGCAGGAAAATTGTTCAGCAAATAGTGTTAATTTGGTTTCTGCTTTTTATTTTATTTTTTAAATAGAAGTAAGCCACAGCCAAAAGAGTTCAATTTAATTTTTGTTGGCTGAAATTGCAGTCTGTGGTAAATCCAATGTAGTCTTCCTTAATTTAAGAACAAATAAATTTTTGTCTTTAAGAAAATTGAAACTGAAGAGGGTTCTTGAAAATTAATATGCATTTATGTTTCAAACGATACAGTCAGTTAGGTTCCATGTAAATTAGAATCTTACAATTCTATTAATTTCTCATTTAAAAAATATTACTTGAAAATTAAAATGCATTTATGTTTCAAACTATACATTCAGTTAGGTTCCATGTAAATTAGGATCTTACAATTCTATTAATTTCTCATTTAAAAAAATATTATGAGAAAATTAAAATGCATTTATGTTTCAAATTATACAGTCAGTTAGGTTCCATGTAAATTAGAATCTTACAATTCTATTAATTTTTTCATTAAAAAAATTTACATGAAAATTAAAATGCATTTATGTTTCAAATTATACAGTCAGTTAGGTTCCATGTAACAATTCTATTAATTTCTCATTAAAAAAAATTACGTGAAAATTAAAATGCATTTTTGTTTCAAATTATACAGTCAGTTAATTTCCATGTAAATTAGAATCTTACAATTCTATTATTTTTTCATTTAAAAAAATGTACGTGAAAATTAAAACGCATTTATGTTTCGAATTATACAGTCAGGTTTCATGTAAATTAGAATCTTACAATTCTAATATTTTTTCATCTTAAAAAAATGTACATGAAAATTAAAATGCATTTATGTTTTAAGTTATACAGTCGATCAGGTTCCATGTAAACTAGAATCTTGCAATTCTATTAATTTTTCATTTTAAAAAAATTTACGTGAAAACTAAAATGCATTTATGTTTCAAATTATACAGTCAGTTAGTTTCCATGTAAATTAAAATCTTGCAATTGTATTAATTTCTTCATTTAAAAAAATGGACGTAAATTTTTTTAATTACTTTTTTGTGATAAGCTTATTTTCGCATAAAATTCCTGTACTTTAAATAGTCTATACAATTGCTTTTATTTTTAACTATCATTCTGCATTTTAATTTCTATTTTAAAAATACTTTTTATGTTTAATTAATGATGCTAATTTTCTCTTTTCTCTGTACTTTCCTTAGTTCGATCTATGATTATTCATTTCATTTCTCTTTTTAAGATATTGCGAAAAATGTTAGATTTAGGCGGTGGATTACTTATTTCGGCTTGATTTTTTAAAATTGATTTTTGATTTTCATTTAAATAAAGATTTGATATTTTCTGTTCCTCAATACATTCGAAGTTGGAGATTTTGACTTATGTTCGTACTTTAGACCTCCCTAATTTCGAAAAAACTATTTTTGAAAAATACCCTTCTGTCTATGACAAAGATAATCAAAACCGCTTTGAACTAGACGGCTGAAATTTGGTTCACGACCTTCTCTTAAATTTTGAGTAAAATCTGTTCAGATAAGGTCTGTCTATCTGGCTGTCCGAATATAAGTTGACACACAAATTAAAAACGGAGATAACTAAACAAATACACTTCGGTATACAGATTTAATATTTATAGTGAAGACACACCTAACAAATTTTGTGCCAAATACAACCGGGGGTTGACCACCTGCACCTTCAGAAACATGTAAACGCAATAATTCAATAGCGCAATGACTTAAAAATGCCAAATTTGGCATGGGATTATATATGTAGTTTTGTTATTAATTTTTTTAAATCAGTTTGGATAAACGCGTATAAAACCCAAAGTCGATTTTCTGATACTAATAACCGCATGGCAAAGAGTAATCGCTAAAACCTTTTACTAGGATCACATGATAGATTTAACAAAAATTCTAAATTCGCATCGAAAAATTAATATTTCCTCTTTATTGTTCGCCAATTCCATGCAAAGCGTTCTCATATTTATTGTAGAATATGCGAGAAACTTTTGGCGAGACCACTTCCACTGTTTTCTATTGGCATTTTTCTATATTATATCACATATGTCAATATCCTATACCCTTTATGAGCAGCAATTTTATTGTAATTTGGAAATTTAAAACTTTTGTTGGGTTGTTAAAAAATATGTTTTAAAATCCTCTAAAATTTTTTACATCTTCCGAGAATTATTTAAAATGAAAAATTTCTTTACTTAATAAATTAATGAAATAATAGTCATTTTTATTATTTCTTTATTATTGTTCGTTTATTTAATATTGATTCTATTGTAGATTGAAATCCTCATCACAAAAACTATTTATTATTAATCATTCTTTTCATTTAAACAATTCTTAATTTTTCAATCGGAGGAAAATCAGTAACATTTATGATTAAAATGACTTTCAGAAATAAACTTCAACTTAATTGTTTATTTTATTCTCAATTTCGTTAAAATTTATAAATTTAAAATTTAAAGGTAAATAATTATTTACCTTTAATATTTAATAGTAATTTAATATTAATAATTAATTTAATTAATATTTAATTAAATTAATATTAATATTTGATTTAATTAACATTAATATTTAATTTAATATTAATTAACAATTAATTTAATATTTACCTTTTATAAATAATCACCTTTAAATATGTAAATAATATTACAAATTTAAAGATAAATATCAGACGATAAAATTTATATCGTCTGATTATTTATTACTCAAGTTTTGGATGGAATAGATAAATTAAAAAAATGATTTATAAATTTCTGTTATTAATCGTTAACTACTACGATAATGATGAAAATTAAAACTCCACTAACAATTATTAATTGCAGGGGTGGAAACTACAATTCGTCACCAAGCACTAGAAGTATGTGAGTTTTCAGATGACGTTTTTCTCACGCTTTTTTTTATTTATCGGCATCTTCTATGGTGGCCTTGTGTGACTATAATACTCCCCGTTACGCGGTCTTTTTATAGAAAAAGGGAAAATTGACTCCCGCTTTTTGCTCCCACTCTGCAATGGTTAACAGGTGGGGGCAGAAAAAGTAAAAAGAGAGGCATTTGAAAAAACGTTTTTTTTTTTTCTTTCCATTCTTAGAATTGCCAGCATGTTTACAATAATAAAAGATTGTTGCATAATAGAAGCGTTCCAATTTTATCGGCTGATTTGAGGAATGTTTGAGGGGCTTTGTCAAAAGTGAAATGTCAATGTACTGAATTTGTCTCACAGTTTGCAAGAATTTATCATTGAAGTTTTTATTTTTCTAGTTTACGATTTAATTTTTATTTATTAATTATCTAATGAACATTTCATCCCATTTAAAGAAACAACAAACTTTGACTTTCGGGATGTCATCATATACCTTTTTTGTTGTTGTTGTTTTGAAATAAGGTTTTCTGTGTTTAATGGACAAATAAATGTAGATTTTCTTTTTTAAATGCTCAATATAATAATTTGACCGCACTTTTTATTAAATTACTTTTATCACTAAAACGGGTTTAATTTATCTTTTTTATAGTTGGTTTCTTGCTATAAAAAACTCTTAAATGGTAAAATTTTTCAGTTTAAAAATTATCAACAATGTCTGTTGATTCTATATTAATTGTGTTCGTATGTGTCAATTAGTGCTTTGAAACAAGACGAATACATGTATTCTCATTTTTTACAAGAACAGTTTCTGAAACGCTTATGTATTAAAAACATCTTACTTAAATACGTAATCTTTAAATATTAAACGATATATTTTTTTATTGTGAATTGTAAGACTGGAAAGCTATTTCATAATTTACAAACATTTCAAACTTTATTGGAAGTTTTTATTTTTTTGTTGAATGAAATTATATATATATATATATATATATAAATTTACATTTTAAGCATTGGTATAAATGCATTATTGAGAAGTGCGTTGTATTGATTTTTGAATCTTGAATTTGCTGTAGGGTTAAATCAAAATTCGGCATAATAAAATCTGCTACAAAAAGCACTTTTAAGTACGCAAGTACTTTTATCATTATGACTTATACTAATTATTTTAAAAAGATCCAAAAATTAATTAATTTTGTTTTCTGAGTATTTGATTTTACATACATTTATATAACAAATAATTTCATAATGTAAAAAACTTCGAATTGCAAGTTGTTTACAAATTTTTTCTTATAACTGAGAAACGTTTTGCTATAAATTATATTTCATAGATAATCAGTGCTTTCGATCAATAAAATTAAATGACTCTTATGAAGTGATAAAAAAATCATTAAATTTTAAAATTATCAAATATTTTTTGTAAATAATTTTGGAATATATGAATTTGAAACTTCACATAGAAGTTCGGCATCATGAATTTTTCTCTACTTACTGGATCATTTCATTTATGTCATTTGTTTGAAGATTTTTTTTTTTAACTTTCTTGCCTATCAAGTATGAATGGAATAATTTTATCATTAATTAGTATAAAAATTCTTTAAAATATTGATTAATTATTTTCTTTTAAACTTTCTTAGTCCCACCATTCGAAAAAAAATTTGTTATTTGGATAAATTTGATTTAGTGGCGCACACTATATTTCTAACTATACTATACCAAATAAATATGTTTTTTGCAATTGCTTTTTTATTTAGTATCGGAAAACAGTGATTCAAAATGTTGGAAGCAAGACGAATGAAGTTGGCCTAATCAAATTTTTGGTGAAATCTTCCAATATGGGGGGAAAAATATACTTTTTAAAAATTCGCAAATATGTCTGATTCTCTTTATAAAAACAAATATTTTCTTGTGCATTCTTTTACTTTTTTTTCTTTGTATTCTTGTATATGTATCTAGAGTTTTCATCTGATTTTGAAAATTAATATACATAATCTTCAAGGAAGAAAGATCACTGCCAACTTCTGACAATTCAGATTTTAATTAAAATTAATTTGATTATAAGTTTAACAGTATTTGGTGCAAATGTGTTTGATGTTTCTTAGCTATATTTTCTAAAAATATTATCTCACAAAAATAATTTTTACACTCCATTAAAACTCGGGGAAAATAAAAATAATAAAAATAAAAACTTTCTTTTAATGATACCAATTTTATTTCTGCATCATTTTTTTTCTCTAATTTTAATAATTAAAAAAAACATTTTAAATTTTTAATCTGCAGCAATTTTTTTTTATTATTAGGAGGAGGAAATTCAAAGTAATTTTGTTCCATCGAATTATTCAAATCACGTGCCTTTGCCAATGTTGTTGCGTGCCAAAACAATTATTGTTATTATTATTTCTTTTGAATCCTAACTTTAAAACACTAATTCTACTTACGCTTTTATTTCGCATCAAATGCATATTTTAATTTTAATGCGCAGTAATTTGTAGATAGCAAATGCCATTAAATTTATATTTTGTAATCTTTTCATAACAAAGTTAAATTTTATGTAAATGCATTTTGTGTTAATAGTTGAACAACCATGAAAACCAATATTTCAGTTGAACAAGCTAATCACCATAAGTGAAGCCAACTGAAATTTATTTTTAAATGCGTATTATCTTTCCCATTGTATGGAAATAGTATATACAATTTTAAATATTGCATTTAACTGCTTGTATTTTGCACTCATTTTTTTCATTGATTTTACTCAGTAAGAATTATAAAATTATTTATTGCAATTTATCGCCCGTAGAATTAAGAATAAATATTGGAAAACAGAAAAAATCAGTAGATAAAGAAATAATTTGACAATCGTATTGGAAAGATAATTTGTTTAATATTCAGATAACTCAGGGATAAAAAGAAGATGACTTTCTTTGAATAAATTGGCAAACTATTTGCCATTAAATCAAAACCACAGATTTAAAAATTTTGAAAAAGGAAAATGATAATTCGAACACATTTTTAGAAATTATATATTCATGCTAGTCGAGAATGTGTAGCGTAGCATAAGTAAAATCAGTTTTAAGTATGCTCTATGAATAATCCATGTATGGAAATATAAGAATAAGACCCTCACGAATTTTATTTATATCTGACCCCCTGAGCCATTATTAGTTTCTAGGTGGGAGGTTAGCTTCCTGCAGTTTCCAAATAGGAGCAAATTGCTCGAGTTATTTGTACTAAATGCCATCCTTTAAGTTTAGGATGTCGTCTTTTTTATACGAGACTTATGTTTGGATCATCGTTAACATGCCTCTCCAATTTTTACGCTCTCGTAAATACTTTCAGCGGCATTCTTTTGTTGAGTGGTTTAAGCTTGGAAAAGATTGTTGAGGAATCGTCAAAATTTTGAACGGGAAGTGCAATGACTGTAAAGGTAAATTTATTATATTCTTATTCGATTCCGGTCCTATTGTAATCTAAAACTAATAAAAATATATCGTATGAATATTTAAATTAGAATTAATATTGAAATTTAGACAAAAACAAAATATTCTTTATTGCTGCTTAATTTATTTAATTTCTTGTATAACTCTTAATTGAAAAATCTAGGCAAACGATTATCATGAGTTGATGTATCTAATAATTTAGAAATTAAATACTTTTCAAAATCGTTTGCTTTCAGCACAATATTTTATTTAAGGTATCGTTGGTATTCTTTTATTGAGTAGTTTAAGTTTGCGAAAGAATTTTAGAAAAGCATCAAACTTTTGAATGGGAAGTCCATTGAGTCTAAAGATAAACTTATTCTTATATATATTCTTGAACAGTTCTGAACCTATTATAATCTAAAACTAATAAGGATATTCTATGTGAATATTTAAATTAACGTTGATATTGAAATTTGGACAAAAACAAAACATTGTTTTTGCTTAATTTATTTAATTACTTGTAGAGCTTTTAATTTGAAAATCCGGGCAAACGATTTTAATGAATTGTATCTTTAATAATTTAGTAATTAAATATTTTCAAAATCGTCTGCATTAAACGATTTAATGTGATATATTTAATGTTTTCTTTTTAATGAATTTATTTCGAACAAGAATGCTTAAACCTTTATATAATTATATATCACTAGACAACTAAACGAATTATTTCATATCAAAATCATAAATTCAAGTTAGTAGATAATATCGTCAGCATTTTACCATAATATTTCATTTTCTAATCTTCTTTTAATTCATTGGTAACTCTAATATATTCATGCCATTTCATATCGATATTGAAAATTAAATTTCTAACTAGCTACACGCTCTTAGAATATTTTTTTCCATTAGCTTCTATATTAACATGAAAAAAAATTTCTTATATGTAATTTCTTTTATGAATATTGCTTTACATGTTGAGAATTTTTCTACTTTCATTTTAAAATTGATTTTTAATCACAAGCATTTAAATGAGTATTAAAAATCTGCGAGTTTTTTACTTTTTCGGGGAATTTTAAACATTTTACAAACTTATCAATTCCTTAGGTTGATATATTTTTTTAAATCTGATATGTACTTTTAAAATAACTTTTTTTAAAAATTACAATCATACAAACGGATTTGTAAATGATTCACAAAATTTACTGTATTACATGGCTTTGAGGCAAAACTACCAAATCTAACCTTTCTTTTTCTTTAATTATTAGTAGAATGTTTAGAAAGTTAGTGCTGTTAGCCATATAATATTCGAAATTTATTTCAATAAATTTGCTCCAGTCATAAAATTGAACTCTCCGTAGTTTTTGTATGTAGAGTATGTATTTCAGTTTGAAGACTTTAATTCAGTTCATTAATTGTCTAAATATTTTCTGTTAGTGTATTTAGTAGCTAGAAATAATTCAAAGTTGATAGAATGTGGAAAACTTGATAGGCATGGAATGAAGTAATAGCGCTAAGCAATTAGAGCTATTAAAAGAACTCCGTGAAAATGATCAGATTTCGTTTTATGTTTCAGAATTTTATCACACAGAATATCTATAATTAAAAACTATAAAAACAAAATCCTGCTCAAATTTTTCATAAATCTGTTTGTAAAAATTTATCATAAATTAATTCACAAATGTCAGTAATATTCGGTATTATTTTATTACACGTAATAATAGAATTCCACGAACCGCTTGTCCGTGTTTCCTGCTTTAGTTGTCACTTACTGTTATCTCTATATCTACAAATAATAAAGATGACTGTGTATGCTTATATTAACACTCTATAGAAACGACTATAACACCTAAAGCCTCCAAAAATGGACACATATAGTTATATATTGGAGGATAAAAATGTGCATTTCTTAGCAATTTTTTTTTAAATTTTATTAATTAAAAATTAAGCGAAGCGTTTTTTTTACTATAATTGTTGGAAATATAGTATAAAAATATTTTTCGCATTATTTTAAAATTTTTAAAAAAAATGTCAATAATACCAAATGGGTTGGTGTATATTGTTTGTCCATGGTTAATTAATTTTTAAAAAATATGTTTAGAAAATTTTTCTGAAGAACGTTCCGTTGATTTAAAAATTAATGGAAGTAAAATCGTTTTAATTGATTCTTCAAATAATTCAATCGGAGTTGTCTTTCATTTTTGTTCATATGGCCTATTGGTAATATAAGGCTTATTTTCCCATGTTACGTAAGTTTCAAAACAAAGCACGATTTTAATAAAATTACTTTTTTTTTTGCTTAAAATAAAGAAGTAACAGAAGATTATTTCTCAATTAAATTTCAAATTTTAGATGAGATGACCAAAAATTATATATTATATCTTATCTCTTATTTAGTATATTGAACAAAATTGGTGTAATGCTTTTTAAATAATATGAATTCCATGTCTATTAAAATTTGAAATTTAAAAATATTTTGTCAAAGAGACCATGAAAGTTATAAAATTTTTAACTGAAATTTTTATGAAATATTAATTTGTCGAACAACTAATTGCCAGAGGTGGATAATTTGAAATAATCAGCACAAAACAATAAAAAAATTTCAAGTCTCTTAAGTGTTCCATTCAATAAAGGCTAGATTATTCATTGTTTATCATTTCTTTTTAATTAATAAAAAGAACTGATGCTCACGTGCGATAGTAAAGAGAAACATTGTGTTCTAAAAACTCCCCCTCCAGCGGAATCCCTCTCGTTTATCGTAATTTATGGACTGGTGCAGATAACGAAGCGATTCCAATGTTCTCGCATCAATAGATGCGCTGCAATACTCATCACATGCCCCGGCGTGGGAATCTTCACGAATCGATGCACATCGCAGATGAAGCTGTTAAATGCGGTGAGAAAATCTTCGTTACTTAGGTTTCGTTGGAAAATAATTATTTCTATTGATGATACGCAATAATTATTGCTCCGCTGAAAAAGGATTGTGATGATCCTTTCTTTCAGCAATTACGTGGAGATCCTATCACTGTTTTATTATTATTTTCTTAAGTAATTTGAAAATTATTTAAATAAAATTCATTATTATTGTACAATTATTAATTTCTTTTTGATAAAATTTATTGATAATTATATAAATGTAGTAATGATTTTATTCCGTTGTTTAAAGTCCGTATTTATGAGCATTCCTTGCGATTCAAAATTCTGTAACTGCATTTCGAAACTGACCGTGAATGGGGAAAAACCAGTCAAAATTGGTATGGTGTGGAGCAAAATCTTTAATCGTTATCCAAAGTAACCATTGCGGTAGGTGGTAAGAGTTCAATTTCGGTTTAGAAGACGATGTCTTTTAGGTTTAAAGACTAATTCAAAAATAATAATAATCACTATGTCGCCTCACAGGTCGTCCTCGTCATCTGATCACGAAATAGCCCTCGTATTGCTTCAAAGATAGAGTAAATATAACAAGTAAAGACTCCCGTGTCATTTTGAGTTGGAGTTCAGTAAAAGCGAATAAAAGGGCTGTAACTCATGGACACAGAATCCCCTTGGACTTCGAAATGAGGATGAGATGCTTCCGGCATGGTGGTTTAATCTCTCCACCCTGGAGAGTACGCTAATACGTTGGGATAAGCTCCTAACATCAATGACGGGACGTGCTTCCTAAGGGAAGCGCTATACCGTGGCCGATGATGACCTTACGGCGGGCAGGAGAGCCTGGTATGACTTATGGGCACGGAAGGTAACGTTTAAAAAGATGTTCATTCAAGTGGTTGATGTGAAGAGAGCGTGGTGTGGCCTTTAGTGTTCTTACTAAATATATGAGTTAGAATTGGAATTGTGTGTAGTATCACCATGCCATTTTAGTGGTAGCACTTCACATAATTTCATCTTTTCCCCAATTATTTATGAAGGGGGTTGCGTGTGGGGGGAAGGAGGAGTCATTCATTCCAACCCTCTTGGTGAATGCTTTGCTAAAATACACCTCAAAGCTCACCTTCTTCATGCCCATTCTATATGCCCCTAGATGAAATAGAAATTAGAGCGTTCTAGACTCTTTACACTATGTATTACCAATTCCGTCCACTTTCCAGACTGACGATCGGTTTTGGCTTGAGGTGATCGTGATTGACCGCCTTTACCAGGCAAGTCGGTATGTCACCTTTTCGATGGCCGATTCCTCTGGAGACCCAACGTATTTGCAGATCTAATGCACATTAAATCTGTCAGACCTTCAGAATTTTCACACCACCGGTAAAGCCATTACATTCTTAACGTCAACATGAAATAATTCGTTCTAATCTGGAGACTAGGTTTGTCATTTCAGGTGTCGCTCTCAAATCTAACCATGCTTAAAAATTGAGAGTCAAAAAACTATTTTCGTGTAGCTTTTATCAAAACTGGATTAATAGGCTAATAAAAAGGATTTCCTAATAGATATTATCGCAACGTCTTCTGAATAACAAATTATTTAAAAAAATTACATAGTAGTGAAAGTGAATTGTCGTTAAATGTATTTTATGAAAGAAAAGAACGCTTATTTAACAAAACTAAATTGATTTTACAATTGTTAATTCCTTTTTTTAATTTAATTTAATTTTTTGCATGTATGATGTAATTTTCAAATTAAATTTACATTTAGTAATATACCTTATTCATTGTAAATTTTTGTAAATAATCCTTAGTAAAATTACATTGGAACATCTGGGCGTAATTCTATTTTCAACATTTTAAATGATATATAATTGTAAAATTATGTTTAATTTAATATGATTTTATGAGAAGATGTAATTTTAATTTAATTATATATTTGTCGTTGTCATGATTTGTCGTTTTACATGCAAAATATATTTTTTACACTTTTTTCAAGAAAAACAAATTCTAATTGTTAATGATTAAAATTACTCTAATTTGGATTTTATAGTGCCTAATAACACATTCTTTTGATGAAATTTAAGTTTATGTTTACTTAATTTATGAAACAATGAAAAGATAAACATATTTAAAGATAAATTAGATGTCTTGAAAAATAAATGTTCGGATTAGTAAATTTTTACCGAGCTTAACATTAAATTTTTATTTATAATTAAAAATGATTCAACTGTTGTACATGGTGGTGATAGTGATAAAAAAATATTTTAGTAACCAAAACGCTTTCCTTGTCCAACATCTTTTCTGTTGTTTACATCCCTCAACCAATAGCATACTCTTGTGGAGCCATCTCCCCCAAACTTTCTACCAATGACATAGCTCTGCGCTTTGTGTCACTGGTGGAATTTGAAATGTGCCAGAATTGGCTACAAATCGCCAATGCATTTAGTTTTAGTAGCACCTGTGAGTGGAGGAAATGCTGTTGTGGGTTTTTCTCCCTTTCTTTGATATTATTTTTAATTACGCCCATTTTCTGTATAAGAGAATCGAAATAAAACATCAAAATTAATGAAGAAGGGATAATAGATAAATATATAATATTGCTTATTTTTTCTTTGTATGGCGAATTTATACATAATTTATTCTTCAAAATATTGTATAATTAATTATTATTATTAATTATTACATTTTTTGAAACTACAATGCTTTTAAAAAGTTTGATTAATGCTATTAATTGAAAAAATAAAAGAAGAATTTAACCACTATTTAATTTGAAAAAGTTTATTTTAAAGGTGCTCCATATTTTCATCTTCTTTGTTTAACTAGAAGAAAATGGTGTGAATATAAAAATATATATTTCTTTCCATTTTTTTCCAGAAAATATTTGATTAAAATAAATAACTCAAGTACAAGAAAAGGAAATATTATCCTTAATTTTAAGTCTTTTTGTCGAAATGATTTTTTAAATTAAATTTAGGAAACTAAATACTAAGTTTAATATTAGATTTATATGATTTTGCAACAAATACTTTTATATAAACACTGTATATAAAAACATATACTTGACTTTTATTGTTTTAGATTCTTTAGATTAAAGGAAATTCGTTATTATATAATAATAAATATCAGAAGTTTAAGATTGAAATCTGGTTCTAAATATTTTTTGTCTATTTTCTTTTAATCCAATTTTAAATAAAAACTTAAAAAGCAAAGCGGAAAGAGAAAATCTGCTTCCTGTGAAAATCTGAAGATAAGAGTATTTAAGTAAAAGCACGTGACTTTCTTACCTCTAATATTTTTTATAATCAATTTGGCGAATTCTCTATCACCTTTTGGCAAACATGCAGAATCGTCTGCATCCGACGGAAACCGAAAATGAGACGCGTTCTACGTAAAAAACAGAAACCGACAACCCTGCTCCCCGAACGAAAACGGAAGCAACAACAACCTGAGTTCATCAGTCACGATTTCGATATCACGGGGGAAAGGTGAAACGGGAGACGACAGGCCGATTGAATTTTCACGATATTCGGTAGCATCGCCATGGATTCTTCGATTCTGTGGTGTGGCGAGGTGGTATCTTCTGTTTCTCAAGAAGATCCTGTTCTGAATGGTGATCCTCGAGTTCTTCAGCAGTTGATTAAAGTGGAGAGAATAAATGGGAAGAGTTTTAGACACATCAATACGCGGTGTTATTTCAAAGAAGCTCAAGAGGAGGTTCAGCCATTCATGAGGAGGACGCTTACGAAATGGATGATGGAGGTGAGAATGCATCATTTTTCATCGTCGTTTTCTTTTATTAATTCTCATAATTATTGAGACTTTAAAAAATTAAAAACAATTTGGGCTTTTTTTTGTTATATTTTATTATTCGATAATTCTGTTTTTTAATTCTTCAAAATTTTATCTAATTTTTTTATTCTAATTTGCAGTAAAAAATTTCTTTAAAAAATGTAGTTCTTGAATGATAAATTTTATTGTTTCATTAAAAAATAGAATTATGGAAAGTAGTTTCGAATTCCATGCTTGAAAACGATTTTTTGAATTATCGTCTGCTCTTTTTTTAGTTGAGTTGTCAACTTGCTTCTTTTAGCTCTATTTCTCGTCTGACACAATTGTTTTCTTTATTCTAATGTTATTTTTCAAAATAAAAGCTTTTTTCCATTAAGTTTTTCGGATCAAAAATTTTCCCTCTTAAAAGTCTTGCTCAAATTTTGGGATTAATAAATATGTCCCGAGTGCTATGACTTTGGATTAGTTTTATGAATATTATTTTTTTCTCAAATGAAAAGCATTGAACAGCATTTTATAAAGGAAATGATTGATATCTATATTTGATAAATTTAATGTATCTTAGAAGGATATACGCATGAGTTATATATTCTCATGTTAAATATATGCGAATATGTAACTCTCAAGAAATGATGAATAGATTTTTTAAAGAGCTTCTTAAATTTTACCAAGCAAAAATAAAATTTTACTTGGTTTTTTTCCAAAAAGAATTTTGATAATTAGCCAACGAATTATGATCCACGAACACAGAAGAAGACGAAAAGGCAAATATATTTTAAATTAATATATTGTTCTTAAATGTTTTTATCATTTCCCTATAATGAATTCTATTACGAATGCAGTTCTAAATTTGTCACTTCTGAAACTATAAAATGTAACTCGCATTACATAACTTAATTCTTTCGAATTTAAAATAATTAGATGTTATGTTATAATTTCTAGTATGTTAACAATAGTACATTTTTTTGTAATTTCTTTTTTACAAAAGTATAGTTTGTTATATGTGATGGTTGCATTTAAAAATGTAGCTATATTAGTTATAAGAACAAAATTCAGTAATATTTAAAAATAAATAATATAATATTTCTTCCTCAGAATAATTTAATTTTAGTTTCAGAATAAATAAAAACGATTTTTAAAATTCGATCTGAAAAAAGCAAACGATTTGTTTACGGTGAAGAATTAGAATCTGTGGTATTAATATTACAATCTTTTTTTCCCCCTTTGTGTGTGTGTGCGTGAATGGATCTGCCTGAGCACGCTTCTAGATCTTTTGTGATCATTTTCTCCCCTTCCTTTACAACTTCTCCCAGAGAGACTTGTTTGACGTGAGAGGAACACGCATCCAGGAAGTCTTAGTCATTTTTTTATTTAATCTTTCTCTTTATTATCTTTCGCAGAATTCTTTTTTGTTTACTTTTTTTACTATGACAATGTAAACATAACTGCAGTTCATTAGCCTAGATTTCATGAACATGTAATTTTTTATGGTCTTAAATATCATTTCTAGATTCTTTTTTTTAATCCTCTTAGTTATCTACAATATTTTTTCTTAATATCACTAATACACTTCATGTGTCTTTTTAAATGTTAAATTTCTTTTCTTTCAATTTTTTTTATCTTAATTGATTTAAATTCCGAATCTAAAATTTTTCACATAGTTTTTTTTATTTAAATTTTTAGTTTATTCGTTTCCGATACCTTCTTATGTTTGTTGACGAAAACGTGTATAAATAATTCTTAAAAACTAAATCTTAGCTTGAATACTTTTTATTTTGTTTATTTGTGCAACGATGAAAAATTAAATTTTTCTCTTTAGAACATGCTCGTGTATTCTGTACTAAATATTTTATTACTAACCGCATGCCACTTACTATCACTATTACAAAATAGCTTATTAGAATGCGATTTTTAGCGATTAGTCGCTGAAATGCTGTTCAAATACAATAAAATGGAAAAAAAACCAAATATATCTGGGCGTCATATTTCCAATCAATTAAAACCAAAATTTGAGTCTAGACAAAAATTTTAATGATAAAAATCATATGTCTAATTTCAAAAATGTGTTATTTCGATTTTATTTTAAGTGTTTGCATGCTTGTAAACGTACAGAACAGAATACGGTCAACTCCTGAACGGATTCAA
>JAOUZG010019564.1:863273-883717 GCA_026289955.1 Argiope argentata
ATATATATATATATATATATATATATATATATATATATATATGCGATTAAAAGATGATTAATATTGCAATTTATGCTCAATGCCTACGCGATTTCGAGCTTCAATTATTTAAAATTCTATTACGAAAACAACATCATGTTCTCACATGATAAAAAGTTATATTCTCACATATTTTGCTACTGCTGAGTATAACAAAGTGTGCATTGAAATTAAGTTATCATTAATCGTTTTATTTTTTGTTTCAGACATGGGAATTGCTAGTTTTAAGTAGTCTGAAATGGGATATGGCCTCTGTGATCGCCAGTGATTTCGTCGATCCCCTATTGGCCAGGTTAAATGTTGAAAGGGAGGACGTTATTCGGAGACATACACATACATTCATTGCCTTGTGCTCAACAGGTAATTGTTTTTTCGTCATACATCTGTTTTCACTATAAAATGTTTTCTGATTTTGTAGTATAGTATCATTTTTTTTTCATCAAGAGAATCTTATTGAAAGTATTGATTAATGATTGGTTCACAGAAAAGTAGTAAGATGCGTTATTTTGAAATTTTTATGAAATGTTCGAAATCCAATTGTATTCTTGAAAGAATTTTCTTTCTGAAACGTAGAATGGGCACTTTATTATTAATTAATGTGTGAATATATGTATAAGCCAGAACGCTGTATTGGGCCTGTTTAAGAGGGGATCCTATGATTTAATAAGTCAATCAACAGTCCTTTATTTAAACAACTAGCCGCCTTTGGCGACCAGTTGGTTCGCCAGTATTAATGCTCGCTAAAATTTTCACATATTTTATGCAGCTGTATCTCACAACAGTTTTTTCACCAAAATATTTTTAAACCAAACAAATTTTGATAATCATATAATTCATTTATAGTATTATTTTCTTCAGATATTCTGTTCATTGTACTACTCATCTTTCTCTTCCTATCCGAGCAATGATTGTCCCGGAATTGATATTTTACTTAAATGGTGGAGGGAAAGGTCTAAAATTCTACGTTTTTATAGAATAAGAAGATTCTAATTTTCATAAAGGTAAATACACTAAACAAATAAAGACACAATTGGTTTTCAAGAGTTGCGAAAGTTTAAAAACAGCTGGGAAAATGCCGCCCACAGAGGAAATAATGGTGACACACACACACTTCTTTTCTTTTTTTCAATCCTTTTTTTCTTCACTTCTTTTCTTTTTACAAACTTTTTTTTGGCTTTGTTATTTTTTTTTCTTCCCTGCCCAGACTTTACTTCGGGCAGGCATAGATTAAATATTCATACAGACTAATAATAAAAGCAGCTATTTTCTTTCTTTTTTAAACTTCCCGTATCTATGAATGAAAACCAACTGACTTCGCGCATTTCTTTCTAAACAAATGATAATTTATTACTTCCTGCTATCTTACTCGGTGTGGGGGAAGGAAATGATTTTTGGCGGGAAAGTAAGAAAAGTATCGTTTTAACTATTTTCCTCGCAGTTTTTTCATTTTTTCTCTCCATAAGAACCATCCTCGTGTCTTAACGAAAATATTAAAATAAAAATTAGCCGAATCGGTCGAGCCGTTCTCTAGTTTTGCGCTTAGCAACGGATTTCGAGTTCCATTTTTATTAATATAGATAAGTTAAAATAAAATTTTTGCTGTTTAAAATTTTTTTTAAAAAAAATATTAAAGCGTATTCATTATTAATATAGAAATTAGAGACATAAAAACATAAAGATGGTACATAAGGCACTTTTAATATTTTTTGTGAATTTTAACAGTCAAAAACGGACTGAGATTCAAAATGGGACTCTTCAATTTACATAAAATTATGCTCAATGTTTTATACATGATTAACTGATAGAAAAGTTCAATACTTATTTTTTTAAATTGATTCATTTTTATCTTTATATTTTGACCACCTTCAGGCAAAAAATAAGGATAAAATCACAATAGCAATGCCTTGTTTAGTGAGTTATTTCAATGTCTCCGGTGATAACAGTAATGCTATTACGGAGCATCGCTTGAGAATTTTCTCTACATCTCCAGATAAAAATTTGAATTTAATTCATAATTTGCTAAAAATATTTCTAAAAGTAAATTGGGCACAATGATTCATTCAATACTGAATTTGTAACTTTTTTTACTGAAAGTTTACTTATTTATTTATTTATTCAAAGTACGCATTTAGTAAAT
The DNA here is from genome assembly GCA_026289955.1 of Argiope argentata. Classification (NCBI taxonomy): domain Eukaryota; kingdom Metazoa; phylum Arthropoda; class Arachnida; order Araneae; family Araneidae; genus Argiope; species Argiope argentata. Next base: position 865,450 of record JAOUZG010019564.1, read on the forward strand.
TGCCCTATGCCTTTTAGTTTAAATTATTGAAATTGAGAATCCCCCCCCCCCGATTGTTCGTTATGAATCATGCTTATTCAAGTCCTAAACAAAAATAATTTTGAATGTGCACTGAACCTAGTCTTGTTCTTATTCTGGGCACAATATTGCCTGAAATTGAAAACACTCGTTCACTAGCTATCGAGCATGAAATAACAAATCTAAGTTTCTTTTCTTTAATTCGCTGCCTCAAATAATGAAAATTCAACTTTCAGTATCTTTGGATGTGTAAGCTATTCTTCAGGGTCTTCAAGAAACTGACGAATTGATTTTTCCATTGCTTCTTTTAAAAAAGCTTTGTTCTGATGAGTAGTTTCTTCGATTTGCTCTTCATCAAGTACGGTTTTCACTTATGAATTTGGAACTATTCTAGACAATACCCTTCCAGATAATTTAATAATTTCGTTTTTCAATATCCGGTTTCCGTTGCATAGAATGAACAGCAAGTCAAATAAGTTTAAAATTAATTTTTACATAATATGAATTCTTTAAACTGGTTTTCTTAATTTAAAAACTGGTTTGAAAATGTGACAAATTTATTTTTAAAAAACGATTTTTTAAAACCAGGTTTGAAAATCCGCAAAACTCTAATTTACAAAAAACTTTTTCCTGCGAAAATCTAGAGTTATACGGTCAACTCCTCTGATGTGGTTAGTTCTAAATTTGATTACGGATCTTTATTTCAGATACTGATCCTATATAATAAAATTTTATTTGTCTAGTTCTCTAAATTTTGTAATCATCGTGTTTACTTGTAAGCTGACAACCAGATTTCCTCTGGATATGTTTCCTTTAAAATTTGATAGAAAGTTTACAAATTTGGTGCCTAGACCAAACCTAATTGTATCTGCCTATCTCAAAGCATTTTTCAATTATAATGTTCAGGAAAGGACAAATGTAATTTCATAAATGGTTTTTTTCGAACTGTTCTGAAATGCAAAAACGTTAAAATCTTAATTCGATTTTTTTTTAATTTTAGAATGTGAAAAATAAGATAAAATAAAATAAAAAGTCTAACAATAACTATACAAACACTGACGTCTAAAACTGTCATATATATATAGTTTTTCTTTCTTTCTCGAAAACTAACCCATTCAGGTCATTCAATATCCATAGCATTACCACCCATCCGGTCTTAATCTCCACTAAGCACTCGTTCTCTGACTCCCGGTGTTTATTAAGCATGCGGGGGAGGTCCGGGACTAATATTATTTAGGCTGATCGCAGCTGCGGTCCATTTAATGTTCGACCCGGCGCGCAGCGTGCGGTATTGTATCTGAGAGCATCTGCAGGTATAAAAGTGTGTTGTCATTTTTTCCACCCCCAGTCGCTATCACCTGGTCTGTCTTTTTGGAGAACCCCGTTGCTCGAACAATACAGCGTGCGCGTGCCGCTGCAAAACCCACTGTAGATATTCTGTGGATCGCGTTTCAGGGGTCTAGTAAAACCGCAGGATTAAAAAAAAATGAGGGGAAAGGTGGTGAGCAGAGTTTGGTAAATTAGAATAAGATAGATTTGCCGATATAATTTTAAAGTTACTGCGTTTGCTGAATGTTTGATATTTTTCAATTTGTCAGTGATAAGATAATAGGTTTTTAATAGCTTAAAATAATTTCGCAATTAAACTTTTGTTGATATCTTCTTACCTATTTACAACCCTTGATTATACGAATCAGTTTAATTAAAATTTGAAGGTATTTTAAAAAAGATTTTCTATTTATTATAAAGGGTTTATTTACTATATTAAGCAGATTCATTATTTTAGATTTATAATCATTAATAAATGGATTTTTTTAAGCTGCAGATCTTTCAAAAATTAATAATCAACATTCCAACTAGCTTTTTGGTGCTATGAAGAAAAAATATACAATTGCTTTCTAAAATTAGTTTTTTTTAATCAAGGCATTAAACTGTTGTTTTCAGTTTGTTTGGGGGGAAGTATTGTATAATTAAAAAAATCAATTGAGGTAAATAAATGGAGGGGGGGGGGTATTTTTTCTTTTAAAAACAGATTTTAAAATTTTACTAACAAATCTATTAAAAGTTTTTTTTTTTTTTTTTTGCTTCCATTTTTGTATAAAAGAGCTATTTCCCTTTACGATAATCACTTTTTTAACACCAAGATTTAAATAGATTTTTGCTTTTTTTAAATATTGTTCTTTGAAAAAGAAAAATCAGCATTTTATTGGTTCTTGAAAAAAATATATATAATTAAGAATGAATAATAAGAAGGCTGAACTAGAACACGAAAACTTTTTATTTCTTTTCTTATCTTTTAGTATTTTTTTTTTTAGCATCCAAACTTTTTCTTTAATGATACCGAAATAATCGAATGATTAAAATCTTACTGTGATTGTTCAAACTGTAATTTTATATGCCAGGTGTTATACCCTATTCTATTTTGTTTTTTCTTTAATTAAATATACTTTCATTCTCCCTCCATCTGTTTTTTTAAGTTGAAATAAATTTTCATTTTAATGACAATGTAAAATTAGATTAACAAAAACCTATTTATGTTATATAATTAAAAAAAATAGCTTTGTGGAAATTTGAATTTAAAATAAATCATATAAAATAGATGAATAAATTGCAATTAAGACAGCTTCAGATATCTTTTTCTTAGATTGGACAACAGAATGAGAACGCGAAGAAATTACAAAAGCTGATATATTGAAAAATATAGCAAAAAGACGGAAAATCTAAATATCAAAATAGCAAAGTATTGTCATTATAAGATAATAGTAAAAGCAAATGTCCGCAAACTCTGTCACCTCGCTGATAGAATACCTCCTCGATAATGACCTGTTGACCTCTACCTTGCATAATGAGGACCGTTAAAGTGGAGAGAAACCCCCAGTTCTTCTCAAGGTCCACAGCTAATTGGGACCACAAACGACCATGAACCTAGCAGTGGCCGGAGATACCGCAAGGCATCTGTTTTGTTAAGACTCAAAAGACACCAGACCAAAAGATATGTAGTCCCACAAAAAATGAAATGAAATGAAGCGTTTTTCATTTTTGCTTTCGATGTCCAATTAAACCTTGGCTTCTTCATTAAATCTGCCAATTCCCCAAAGCGGAGATGAGTCGGACCGTGCAATCCCACCTGTTTGGGGACTACCCCCTGGTCTAGTAGCTTCTTTTTCTTTCTCACCTGCCCACGATGCCTTTAATTTCCGCTACACGCGAGAAGACCCTAGACGCAGACAAGAGGAGGATACAAAAAAGTCGACACACTTTCCACCTGCGTTCGAGTAATTGAACTTAATTGGGATATTTAGTGTGTCAACGAATAACTGATTTTTGACGCGTTACAGACAGATATATTTCCTTCGACTTTTCATTTTCAAATAAGTGCTTCCGTTACAATGCTAACAACAGGGTTATGTTTTTCATTAAACGAATAAAATATTGTAACTATTTAATTAAAAATCTATCTTTTTGTTATTTTAAATATTTATTCATGTAATTATTTCATCAACAAATATAAGAAAAATGGGCTAAGAGTTGATATTCTTGCCTTTTAATTATGTTATGTTTCATACGATTGAGAATCAATGTAAAACTTTATTTATGAAGTGAATTTTTTTTATGTGATTCAATTTCAATGTACTTTCAAAGTTATTTCAAACTACATTTACAGCTTACTTAAACCTTTACAATCGGAAAAGTAATGAGATACATTATTAATGCATAAGTGTATTTTATAAGTATTCCTTTTAGTGCTTAGAAATCTCAGAAATAGTTGTAGGTTTGATGCAATTCCTAAAACTTGGAGAACAAGTATTGTTCTTTTATATATTTTATATTACTTTTTATCCAACAAGAATGTAGAAACGATTCATTCAACTTACAATGGTAATGATAATTGTGTTGGAGTGCAATACTTTAGTAATATAGTATTCGTTCTTTGTAAAATATTAGAATAAATAAAATATCGAGTTATTCATAAATAACAATATTAAGTGAAATATTTCAAGAAATTCAATTTCTAAAATTTGGGGGGGGGGAAGAGACAGGAAAATTTTGATAAATAATTTACACAGCTTCCAAACTGCAAAATAAATGTATTTGAAGCTCTTGAGCAACAAAAGTTAAATAACATATTTTGCAATCCATGACAACTATTAATAATGCACTCAAAGATAAACTTAATAAACTATAATTTCAATAACCTTTTATCGAAAACTTCTTTCTGCAATTTGATTCTTATCTTCAAATAAATGTTTTACCGGTAAATTGAGAAGCCCAAGATTGTTATTTTATATATAAATTAAGAAAACTTTCATAAAATTTTTCCCCATCAAAGAAGAGAAAGAATGACAAAGGTAAGACGAAAGTTGCATGAAGTTTTATTGCCTTATACTGCAACTGTTAGCTACATTGCTATAACTGGCTATACTGCAAGCAAAATTGACGTAAAAGCAACTTATAACCTGCTTCATTTTTAAGAGCAGACAATATCCCATTTATTATTAATTTTTTTTATCAAATAAATACACAAAAGGCCTTCAAGCTTTATATCCCTAACCACAAATAATATATTGCCCAGAATCAAGAAAAAAAAATTAATTGCAAGCCTGGCAAGAAAGGTGGAATATTTCTCTTCTATTATCATCTTTCAACGCAACAGATGAAAAACACAGCTGACAAGAATGGGTTGAGTCAAGGGGGCCCCGTTAGGGATCTAACCCAACCCTCTAAGGTAGAAACCGCTTCTGCTTAAAAAACAAACACGATCTCGTGCGACGTCATAGGTAAATCCTAGTGGTCTGTTTTCTCCGCTTGCGTCAAGTTTTCGCTTTCCTCCAAAAAAAGTTCCGAGTCGCGTGCTGGTCTCGTGGTCCTTTTGTTCCGCAGTTGACCAGAATGGGGCCCCCCAGGCGGCAGATGTTACGTGGGGAATGGTGAAATTGTTCCGCACCTGGACTGTATATAAATGTCTCGGTTGAAGGACCGCGAGTCAATGAGGTGGGAGACGTATCGTCATTTGTATTGTCCCCGGGAAAACTTTGGGGTCATTAAATGGATCTCATCAACAGAGCCACCCTCTGCTTACCAGGTGATGGGGCTGAAAGGTGAAGGCCTGGGACACAGCCAAGTAGAGATACTAGTCGAATTTTAATTCGTTTGCTGTGCTGTTTTAAGAGTCGTTCGTCGTTGCTCCTCAATCATCTTCTGTTAAGAGTGAGCTGTTTCTCTATCATGCTGGAACTTGACAGAGCGAATGACCAAATGGTCTTGTTAATCAATTTTTCTATAAAATTTAATAGCTTACTAGACAAAGTCACCCAAAAACTTTGTTTAAATCATAACCTATAAAAGGACTACCTGCCCTTTATTTTCCTAGTTTTATATTTAATTATTTTATATCGATAAAATACAACTTGAGCTGAAATTTTTTCTTAACTCTTTAGAAAAAAGAATAATAATAATAGCATTGCCAATAAATATGAAGAGTTTGAAGTTTCAAAATAAATTGGCATTGAAATTAAAACAATTCATTTAGAATTCATTTGAAACTCTTTAGAAAAAAGAATAATAATAATAACATTGCCAATAAATATGAAGAGTTTAAAGTTTCAAAATAAATTGGCCGTAAAATTAAAACAATTCATTTGGAATTCATTAGAAATTCTTTAGAAAAAAGAATAATAATAATAACATTGCCTATAAATATTAAGAGCTTTAATGTTTCAAAATAAATTGGCAGTAAAATTAAAACAATTCATTTAGAATTTTTACTAAATTTTCATAATTTAAAATAAATGTTCCAATTTTATACAAAATTAAACGTCACATTCTAGTATTTTCTTTTTTCCTTTCGTGTCTTCCATGCGAATTTGTAAATTTCAAATTTAAGATTTCTATATTAAAATTGTATTTTATGATTAGACAAACTCTGCAAACAAAATTAAATAAAGCTATCTATTTTATTTTAAGGTTTTATTTATAATTCATATAACACTTTTCATGATCTTATATAATTTAAATTTAATTACTGCACATAATACGGCAATCATTGTCACTTATTCTTAAAGATTATCAGAGATATAAAGTTTTAATTTATATCTTAAGTGCGAAAGTAAATATTTCCATATTAAATTAATTACATAAAATTTAATTACAAATTAACGTTATTAAAACAACGACTTCTTACAAAGAAAAAATAAATAAATAAAGTTTTAATATATTAAAAACTGGCGTGGAACGATTTTTTTAAAATTATGATTAAAAGTGTTCAGTAAATCGAATTTTGCTAACATTTACGAAATAAATTAAGCATTTCAAAAAATTATCGTCGTACACAAAATAACGAATGAATCTTTCAATTGCTAACTTTTAAAAAAACTGCTAAATTACTAACTAAATCATAAAATCAAGGAAAAATTATTTTGAAAGTTTTTTATTTCATTTATAAATGTAGTTGTATTATTGACGCCACAATATTCCAATTCTCTTTAATTTAGTGAAATAAGATTATTAAAAGGTTACATTTTTAACATCATCCTTTTGACGAGGCTAACATTAAATAAACTAGATCACAACCATTGGTCCTAGCACAGGGTAGCGCGTCTTCCTCTTGATCTGGCCGTCTCCGTTCGGGCATGGTTGTTCTTCTGTGTTCTATGTGTAAGGTGTGTGAATGTGCACTCCTGTAAAAAGGGGCTGAACAAGCGAATGTGATGAGTGAGTAGCAAAAGTCATACTCTTGGCCCTAGTTGGCGTTACTACAAAAACAAGAGACGCTGATTAGGCTTAAATAGCTGACTACCTCAGCGAGTCCATGGCAAGTGCCATAAGAAACAACAACAATTGGCCCACATATCACAGATTATCGAGATATAATTTAGTTAATCAAATTATTTTTATGTATGAAGTTATTTCATAATAATTGATATGCAATTGATTTCATGTATTTAAATTTTGTGATGAATAATATTGCTATGAACACGCTGCTATATGTGCTTAGTTTTCAATAGATGGTATAACAAAATGCAGCAAATCAGAAGGCATTAAGCAATGTGCCGCTTTGTATGCCCCTTCCCCTTCTCATATGTATGGTGTTGCGCTAAATCTAGTAGCTTATCACGATTTTAGATAACGCTTTTTATTGTGCACAGCACATGTCAATATGTTTGACCTCTACGGGGCAGAGAAGTAGTACGTCAACAATCGCCTTTATTAAATTTTCAGTCAAAGGTTGCAGAAGGGAGGGGAGGCCTAAAAAAGTTCCTACCGCTCTTCCTCCCGGTGCCATTAGTTGATCCAAAAATGACTCAAAGCCCTAAGGGGGATGTGGAAGAAAGGGGGTGACCTTACCACGAGCCGGTCGCGTGGTTCTTCATACCATCCAGGTGTCTTTTTTTTTTAGGGGCGGATATTTTTTCACTAAATTTTCCTACAAGGACCGCCGCGCAGATGTGAAGTTACGCACCTAAAGATTTTACCGAAATCGGGCACGCGCGTTTTATTAATGTTCGAACTCGTTTGCAAAACGAAGGGAGCAGATACTTTTTTTTTCTTTCGTAGGATTATCAGAAAATTGGATGATAGATTATCTGATTCACTGCTATATGATTGTTGTTTCTAAAAACTTTTTTATGAGTATTTGCTGTCCGTTATGATTAATTTTTGTAATTATTTTTAATAACAAATTATAAAAAATTTAATTATTTATTATTTATGATTGTGTGTGTGTGTGTGTGTGTGTGTGTGTTTTCTTCCGAAATCAGGAAGATTTTTAATTTTTAAGTTCGTTTTATTCCATTTCCTGAGGCACACATTATGTACAAGCAGCTTGCACAAAAGCAAAAAATCAAAAAAGGCATAAAAAGAACGAAATCATTTATCCCTGCACTTATATACCATGAGATTCGCATAAATCAGACACGTGTCGATTTAGACAGGAATTCTTACACGTGTTGACCATAAGAAGAGAAACGCAGGGATCCATTAGAAGAATATGTTTACATCAACGATTCTATCCCTTCACTCGGCACGTGGAACCGATAATACAGTATTTTTTACAAAGCTTCAACTGATTTAATTAAATAGAAAAAATGGAATGAGATCAGGAAATAGGAGAATATTTTAGAATGACTTTGATATAAGCTGAATTAAGCTAAAAATTAAGAAATCAATCAGAATTAAACTAAATTTTAAAATATCATTGTATATATTTGTGTGACTCCAATAAATTTCAAGAGAAAATTAGAAACTCAGAAAAATTTGAACTTCTAAATGTATATAAATTTTAATTATTTCCAATTTTATTAAGCAAGCGTTTTCTTTTTATTCAACTTCCAGAAACTTAACTTTAAACATAGGCATTCTTACACAAAGATTAGATTTGTTTAGATTTTTAAAAAAAAATCCATTTAAGATCAATTCCCTCTAATAATGATTAAAAAAATTCATTCTATAAAATCGGGAAGTAAGATTCCCAAGATATATTCTTCTTGATCCCAAGAATAGATTCTCCTCAGTTGTCCGAAGTTTTTAAAGGAAGGTACACACAAAATGCATCAGGTTACGAAACTTTTAACTGTAAATTCATCAATGTGTACCATAATGTTCATTAAACTAAAGAAAATAATATATGATAGATAAATTAGTGCATTCCGTTATGCAAATTCGGGTAGAAATGTTAAATTAATAAAAATTTATTTTTGAGTGTAAATTAGGGGGAGGGAAATTTGAAGTCCGAACTTAAATTCGAATTACAATATTTCGATTAGTAAAATCTATATAAAGTGTAAAATGAAGTCTCCTGAAAGCGTCCGTATATTTATACCATTTTGTAGAGCTTTTATTAGGGAAGATTTTAGTTTGTAAAATCATATAAAAAAAAATAAAAGTTTATATTTGCGATTTTAAATTTGCTCTTATCCACGCATGCGTGAACACCTCAAGCTGTGCATGTGCAAATAGCAAGAGCAGTAGTAATCATATGCGATACATTTCTCTGTTTACGTCTGATTTTGAACAGCGTTTCAAATCTCATTAGAAGGAAGGAAATCCAACCTTGGTTGAAACACATTAAATGCCAAAACACTTCGTTGTTGCGCGATAAGGAAAATGAAGAGGAAAGAAACGTTCGGTTAGCAAATATCAGATAAATAATGTTCACATTAAGGGAAGGAGAGACTTTTGATGAGCGAAATAACCGTCTTTCTTTTAATCGCAATGCATTTGAATTGCAGAGACAAAATGAAGCTTCTAAGCAACGAAATGATAGCCTTTGTTTTGTCGACGGACCTATCATATTTTACCTTTTTAATAGTCTAAATATTTTTGCACGTGTACTATAAAAAATTGTTTTGTAGCTATCTTTGATTATTTCTAAATATATATATATATATTTGTTTATTATATAAATATATATTTGTTTGTTTGATGTTGCGTAACATGCCCATGTCATATCGGGTGGAGACTAGGCTTAAGTTTAAAAACTAATTTTTATTCTTGGATGCAATGCCACGAAAAACGCCGTGCGGGTACTGCTAGTTATCTCATGTAGCACTGTGAATACGATTTTATTTTTATTTTCCAATATGTTAATTCAATAATTGATTTAAATTTGCTTTTCAAGTTGAATCAAACTTTTATCCAGCTGATAGCACAAAAATTATCAATTAAGTAAAAAAAACGATTTAACTGGGTATAAATAAATGGAGGGGTAGATGCTATCTAATTAGGAAAAGGTAACTAGGAAGAGAAACCGACAGGAAGAACGATTTGATACATTTCAATAGCCACACCAAACGATGTAAACGGTGGGAAACAGATAAACCGATCGTCCGGACACAAAAGATCCAAATTTTCCCATAGGATGAGAAACAACGGATGCATACAAGTTAATAATCATCGCCATTAAATGCCGTGACAGGAAACGTCGCGTGATCACTTTACCGGAAATAACGACAGTGATGCTCCTGTCTAGAGTGCTTTACACTAGAGCCCTCTTAACGCGAATTTCTTACGATACTCTTTGCAGTTAACGAGTATGAAAACAGAATACAGGCATACAGTCAGCAAAACTGCGCAGAAGCAGATGTGTGCACCTTAAATTACTATTTCGAACACAGATACAAAATTTTATAGCAGCTGAAACATATCCAAGGATGTGCAGTTAATCACGCGATTAGAGGAAGTCTTCGTATTCTATTGGAATTTTTAACAGTTCCAAGTTCTACTGTTATTCGTTTTATTGTTCTTTTGGATTTTTGAAAATAAATAAATGAAACTCGAATTATTTTAAAATATTCCCGTCTTTATATTCGTTTATTCTAAAAATTTATTTAATTATTTTAATTAATTTTATACCAATTTGAAAACGAAAGAAAAGTTAATTTTAATTATTTCTTCTTTTTTTTATATGTATAGAATCAAACTGTGCATTTTCGAACTTTGATTATAAATTTTTTAACAATGACAAGGGCAAAATTATTAAATGCAATTGTACAACATTTTTATATAAAAATATTCTCTTTTAGAAAATATGTGGATGCTATTTTATATTCATTTAGAAATTTAAAAAAAAACATTTTAAAAATGATTAAATTATTTAGAAGAAAATTCCTGATGAAAGCAAAAATTTGCAATTATATATTCTGTTTAAAAATCCATAATGTTTCCTTTAATGCAATAATAAATAATTTGCGGGAAATAAAAAAAATCCTCAAGAAATCATTGCAGATTAAACAAAGAAGTATTCAGTCTCCATTATGAAAGTTCTTAAATCAATAAAAGTTCCCTCCACCTCTTTTTAAAGCTTTGAAATTTTATTTTGTGTTTCAGTAAAAAAAATTCTATTAACTCTCATATGTTTACTTTGAATCAAATAAGAATTTGATTACAATTTTTATCATTTATTGACAAAATTCCACAATTCAAGGGAAATTTCGTGGTATTATACAAATAATCTGAATTAATTGAAGTAGAACGGAAATAAATGAAAATCCTTGTTGAGAAGATAACACATGTATATCATTAAAACTAAAAAATGTTGCCTCTTTTTTAAGGCTTTTAGAAACAAAGCATTCAAACATTTCTATTCATTCTTTTATTCTATTAATTGAACTATAAAAAAATTATTGCATTTATTTTAAAATTTGTTACATCAAAAACACCAGCAGTTGAATCTATTTCAGTTTCATTTAATGTTAGTTTACTTAATTAAAATATTATTAATTGAAAGTAATTTTTCGAAAATTATTTTAAATTTTTTAATACATTTTTAAAAATTCAAAAGAATAAATCTCTTTGAAATGGCTTTAAAAATAATGCAATTCTTAAATTAGATGTTATAAAAATATATATTCAAAACCAGCCACACATTCTACAGGTTTCAGTTTTTCTACTGCACAGCTATGTGCTTGTAAAGTTGCCACCACGTGCAAGCCCCAACCTGTGAGAGGGCCAGCTGTTTTTGAATTTTGAAAATACGCTTTTCTGATTGGTTGCTTGCGTCATCTCAAACCGGAAACTCAGGGACCTTTAAATCGAGTTTGGCGATGTACAGGGATCTAAGATTCGGTTTTATTGCTTATTTGGCTATTTTTTCTCACTCTTTGAAATAAGTTTTCATTTTTAATGCCTACGAAATAAGTTTTAAGAATTGTTTTGAAAGTTGTCAGCATTTTTTGAGTTTTAAATATGATTTTCTATTATATATTAAATAACAGAATGATGCAAAAAAAACCCTGGAAAATTTAAAATAGAGATAAATTTTTAAATTAAAAATAAATAAATAAAAGTAAGAAAATTGTGAAAAAGAGTGAAAAATTTTAAATTAAAAGAAAGAAAACGCAAGAATTCCGTTTTTCGATATTATATTATATATATAAACTTAATTACAATATTAATTTCAATGTTCTTTTTAAATTTTGTATAAGATCTGTAAATTTACTTAATTTGCAACTAAGTGTTGTATCACAATATAAGTGATAAATTCTTCGTAAATTAAAAGAGAGAGAGAAGCGTAATAATTGTATTCAATCTATTTTTCAGCAATAGACTTAAAGATTTGGAACTCATAAAACTTTCAGATAATTCATCCATGATAATTATCTAAAATTATATTTATAAAAAATTTACTATGCGAAATTCATATTCAACAAAAAAAATCTATTATTATTATTAATAATAAAAAATATTTTCATTTTTTAAAACAGAAAAAAAAATATTTTTCTTAACAACGATCGATTTTATAAGTTTGCTGTATGTTTAAATTATGAATTAGAAATGCTATAAAAGCAATCTATCTTTAAAAGTCTGAGCAGAAATTGATCCCCCCCCCCTCCCGTCTGATGCGCGTTAAACCTTTAAATTATGAGAACCGGCATCTTGAGCAATGCAAACTTAAGTTCTAGTTTCGAATTATCTTCATGCTTGGCGAGAAATAGAATCAGCTGGCGAAAATACGAAATGAGAGTATAAAAAAAAGAAAGTGGCAACCATGCGCGGGAGCAGGTGTTGGCGGGCTCGAAGTTCTTTGTTTGATTTGGCGGGTTCCACAGGAAGTTGACGGAGCCCTTTTTAAATGTGTCTCTATCCAGGATTGGTCCCGAGTGCCCCTCCTTCACCTAGCCCCTCTTTAAGCCACCATATGTTTTCAAAGGAAGTGTAGATGACATCAGAAAGGCATTGTCATTTGAAGTTGCAGTGAATACCTGTAGATGGCGCAGCAGACATAGCGTAAAAGTTGTAAAATTTTTAAAGGACGCAATTTCCTGTTTGGTTTTTTTTATGAGACGCTTCCGAATTGATATTGATGTCTAGAAATGAAATAAAAAAATTAATTTTATTCATATTTTAAGGTCTTATTCCTTTGAGAAGAAATCTACAAAACCATCCAACAGTTCATAAGTTAAATGTGCGTTTTGAGATATGTGTATGTACAATTAAATAAGCTGGATTATGTACAGAAATCTTATTAATATAATAAATCTATAAAATGAAACAAATAAATTTTATCACTTGAAATATAACTTAACAAGCAGTTAAATACACAAATAAAGCATCAAAAACAGGAGAAAAAACTTAATCATAAAATTTATGAATTATAAATTTAATTCATTAGATTTTCATGAATTAAATATTATGATCATATTCTTGATTGCCTAGAAATTTTTTGATTAATTAAGATTTTTTTAAATTTCAATGCAGAAGTTATGTTGAAGATTAAATAGAATAAACTTAACTGAATTTTAAACCATGAATAGCATCATAGACGGTGGAATTTTATAAAACTTAGTTAAATATTTTTAGTTCTAAAAAATATAAGATTGTTTGAAATTATTTTAATTAATTTTTATATATTTAAACCATGTTTCAATATATTTCTATATAAATTAACATAATTTAATGTATTCCATATTCTTTCAGAGTACAAATTCACTTCCTACTCAGCATCTCTATTAGCTTCAGCTTGTCTTGCAGTGGCTATTAATGGAATAACTTGGTTACGAAAGCCTTGGGGATCACTATCTGCACTACTGGAAAGTTTAACAGAGCTAATGGATATAAATATTGTAAGCATATTTAAATTCATTTTTATAGTTTATGCTTTGTTTACTGTTTAAACTATTAGCTTATGATTATTAAATTGAAATAATTTAAATAGAATCAAACTGTTATTAGTCTTGATAACTTTACAGTACATTATTCATTTGTCTTTTACTAAAAAGAAATTATTTGATTTAAAAAATTATATCTATATTGAATTTTCTATTTGTGTTCTTTACAGAAATACTTACAAGCATGTATAACAGACGTTGAAGATTTGATAACCAGTAATATTGCACAACTAAAACAAGTTATGACAAAAAATATGGCAGCAAGCAATAAGTTGAACTGTTCAATGACAGCAAATGGTGTTCAAAATCAATTAGAAACCTCCACTGATGTGCAAGATGTAATATTTTAAAAGAATTATGAAAGAGGAAATCACCTATATTTGTTTACTATTTCAAATTCTACTTTTAAAGAAATCAGTTTTATACAGTTACATTTTATTCATATAACTGATTACTGACAATTAGTACCTTATTATCAGCAATGCAAAATATAAATTTTATTACAGTTTATCAATTCATTTCAAATATAAATAAATTTATGATGATATAAGATTTTTATATTTAATTTAAACATTTTAAAAAAATGATGTTATTTAATAAAATAATCTGTATATGAAGATAATGTAACTGAATATACTTTTTTTGACACCAAAGTTCATGTTTATTGTTGACCCAGATCTTTCACATTGTCAATGAATGTTAATTTATTATTATTTTACAATTATCACACTAACTATTTGTGTTGCATTTGCTTTTGTCTTTTATATTTTTATTTTGAATATTTCTAGTCTTTTTTTTCAGTTTGCGTCATTTCATTTATTTATTAGTTTGAGATTATTTATATGAATTGTAATGCATTTTAATATTTGTAATGATATGAAACACTACACATTCCACATAGATATAAGTTGCAAATTTTTTTATTAAAATTATTTAAGAATTATAGATATTATTTCATATGAAATTGTAATTATGATACTCATTTTGAAAAGACAAAAATTTACCAAAAAAAAATCCCATTATTGTAAAATAAACTTTTTATTGGAATGTTGAAATTACATGTTGCAGTATGTAGTAGCTTTATGAAAAAGTTATAGTTATGAATATATTGTAGTTGAAATCTCATGTCATTGAATCATTTGGTCTGAGGTGCATTTCAAGATTGTCTTTCTAAAAATTTGTTATACACTGTAAATAATTGTACATAAGCAACAAATCTGAATAAATATTTTTATATTACAAACCAAATCTGGGTATTTGTGACTATAAACAGAAAACCACAAAGTTTTTGATAGTAATATTGATATGAATAAATATATGATACCAGAGTTATGTCATATGCACATTATCTTAATATACATTGTCTTTTGCTGTGCTGTGATATCACGTGCATGGATTTCCATTAATATATACACATTATCATTACTATATAATTTTAAAAAACATGGCAAGTTATTTTCGAATTTTCGCTGATGATGTATGCATGAAAAACAGAATATTTCTACTTTTTCCAACTCATTTTCCCCAATAAGTTGAATTCTTTGTCTATTCAAATTTATCAAATATTAGGCCTGAAACAAGATTGGAGAAAATTTCGTTTTTACACAACATAGTTTGATTTGATAATTTTGAAGCATTAGTTTGAAATCAGTAAAATTTAAGTAATTTTCCCAAATAATTCTGTAATTATTTTTTCAATGCACACATATCTGATACTATATTGCACCATATCAGTATAAGAATTTTATGTTTTCAAAATTGCAAGTTCAATTTTGTAATAAAATAACTTTGTTATTTATATTTCCTAATTTTTAATAAGAAGATAAAATTAACATAAGTCAAATTTGAAAATAAAGCATAAAAAAATCTCCAAAAAATGGCATAAAAAATAAAAAGGACCAGATATAAATAGTAAAATGAAATTACATTTCCTCAAAATAACTGTACTATTTATGGACATACAATAAAATGACAGGGAGAGAGAGATGTATATAAATAAAAAGGTTTTATTAAAATAATCAAACTTCAAACTTTTCAACACAAAAGTGAAGTCCATTTTCTTCATACTGCTTTCGAGTCACAATAAGCTTATGAAATTCTGGATCACTAGGAATCATTGTTCCTCCTTCCCAAGCCGTAGTTATGGGGCTGAAATATAGAAGAAATAATTTTTATATTATTTTCATGATTATTATAATTAGTGAGTCATGATTTCAAGTTTTAAATATGAAAAATTATATACATTAAAAATTTGAAATATATCCAATATACAGAAACTTCAAAAATAGATTTCACATTTTAAATTTAATGCATAGTGATTTACATGTTTATAATATATCAATAAATAACCTGATTAAATGGTCGGCTTAATGGCTTATTAATGGTCGGGCTAATTACCTGATTAAATGGCTTATCTTAAATGTCTTCAATTAAAATTTTATACACAATGCATCATCCAATATTTTTAATTTATAGCTAAAAATATATTTAAAAGGCAAAACATGAAAAGGGAGTATAATTAAAAAGTAAGGGAGGGGGGATAGAAAAAACGGATGCCAAATAACTATATCTCCTTTGAAATGAAGTATACTTCAAAAATTTATTAAACATAATTTTAACTAATAAATGGTGCAAGCTTTCTTCATAAAACTAATATAGAAATTCTGCAATGAAAGTAGAATGATTAACAAAGATCACAGGAATGAATTTTAATATAAAAATAAATTTTAAAAAACATTTAGAATTTTTTTAAAGCCACAGAATGAAAATCTTATATGTATACTTTACATGCCATGCAAGATCATATCAAAATATTAAGATTTTTTCATTTAAGTAAAGTAGTGAAAAAATCCACCTCTAAATAATCTGCAAGTTTTATAAAATGACTATTAAAAACAAAAGAATTCTCCTCAAAATCTTGAATAATATCAATATAAGAATGTTATCCTCTCCTCCCACTTATAATTATGAACTTTGGTTAAAGTTGTGAATGCCTTGCATAGTATTGGCAAATAATATTTACCAAATATGAATTTTTTTAAAATGAATTTATAGTATTTTTACTGAATCGACCATGTGTTTATTGGTGATTACAGCCAGGCATTTAGCAGCCAGCACCTGGTAATTGAATTTGTGTTTTAGCAGGGTTGTTTGCAACCAACTGAATCATTTGACACAGAACTGGAATCATAATTATCAAAATTTCATATATTTAAGTTTGGAGTTATTTTGTTTACATGTTTATGAAAGTACAAACCAACAGAAAGCTATAACCACGACGAATTGGGTTTTAAATGTGATAGATATAAACATTACAGATGTTAAATCTGCATATCAAATTTTATACATCTCCCTTTGTATTGTAGTTATTGTATTAATTTATATTCAAACAGATGGACAGACTTCCTTGGAGTGGATTTACCTAATTTCACCAGACTAACTCACAGCATTTTTAAGACAGAAATGTAACCATAATATTTGAATAGTCAAATATTAAGGTAAAAATGTTTTTCAAACTTTGAAAAGTCTTGTCTTTATTTCTCGAGTTTTTACAATACTTGTTCTATATGATAAAGTAAAAAAGATTGAACTGATTAATTTCCAAGCTTTTATAATTTACCAGTGCATTGTAATAATAATATGCAATTAAATCTTTCTATCATAAAAATATTCCTTTTCTTATAAAGTAACTTATGCATTTAAATACAATTCATGATTCATTTTTCAAAACAATTTTAACTATGGTTTAAAGTAAAAATTTATATTGCCCAATATATTATATTACTCTATGTGTCAGATTTAGATATTTTGTGACTTCAGGAAATGCACATTATGATATAAACTTTAAAAATTACATTTAATCAATTTATTACACATTTCAAAATATTTTTAATTTAATTAATATGATAATCATTTATTTTTAGTTAATACTGAATTTTAAAACTTTTGAAAAAGTGTTCCTATTTAATTTTTTTAATTAATATATGCATGAAGGAAAGACTAAAGTAATAAAATTCTTGAAATAATCAACCATATATATAATATTTAATAATTTCATAGCTTGCAAACAGAACTATTTAATTAATACGATAGATTATATAAAAATATTAAACTTTAAAAAAAAGATTGCAAAAATTATTTTTTCTACAAAATTCATCAAATGGAATCAACAAAATAAACTAATGAATAATTGATATTCCATTATTAAAAAGTAATTGTACATTAAAACTTTTAATTATTCAATATTATAGATATGTACACACACATACAATGAAGTCATATTATACTATGTAAAAAAAATATTTCCTACAAATTTATTATACTTGACAACTAAGCTTATAATATTTTTAAAATCTAGTTGCTCATATACCGAGGCTATTTCTTTCAAAATATATCACTGTGTGTGATAAAAATAAATATAAACAAAAAAATAATTCAACATCTATCTGAAGTTCCCTTATTTAATTTTTGGGGTGGTTAATAAAAATTATAGTATATAAAATATTCAATTAAAAGATGAAATATATTGTATTCTAAATTTAAAAAATACTGTTTTGCTGTGGGAAGAAAAATATTAGGTTATCTTTAGAATATAGATTCTAAGAAATTATCATTTATGAAAATCAATTATCAGGATTAAAAATATT
>JAOUZG010019564.1:883727-906556 GCA_026289955.1 Argiope argentata
ACACCATCTGGTAACCAAAGAAAACTTGTTAGAATGCAAATTAAAAATTTATACACATTTCTAACAATTAAAATTTTTTTAAAGTGCTGTCTTTCTTTTAATATTATCATCCAATAAAATTTTATATCTACCATTTGATAGGCAAGTAGAATTCTAGTTAAAACTACAAAATTTTAGAACAGTATGATACAAAGTAAAATAAATATTTTTCTAATAAATTTCTTTGATGATTCAAATAACTTATTACATTAATAGTTGAATTATATTTAAAAGTTGGTTCAATAAGCTAATAAAAGCATTTGAGAACTAGTTAAAAAAATCTATTTCTCAGATTTTTAAAAAAATTACAAACTTGTTCATTTTCTTTCGGTTTGCCAGTAGTTTCTTCAGGAGGTCTGACATAACCTCTTTTAATAACTGTATAATCAGGTAAGACATAGTCTCGTACAATAGTGTTTTCTTTTCCTCTTTTCCTAAAAAAGAAAATAAATAAATTTTAAGCAAAGATTCTTAAAAAGAAATTTAATTAAAAAAAATATTAACTGCCAAAATGGCTGTACTTTCAATAATAATAGATGCATTTAGGTAATAGTTGCATAATACATATCTTGATAACACAATCCTAATTGCATTCAGTTGATATTATGTATTGTTAGCATTTCTTTACTACTGTTTGAAATGAACACATTTTGTAACATAGTGCTTTTAAATCAGGAATTCTGCAATTGAGGTTATGTCTTATAAAAGTGAACAAATGTAATAAAATTATTTAATATCTTATAGGTATTTATATTTTTAAAAGCTTACTTTTTTAAAAAATATTTCTTGCTGCTTTTTCTAACACAAGAACAATCGTTCTAACCTCACAAATAACTACTAATTTTCAGTTTTAACATATCATAATTTTTAACAAATATTTCTAGAAATATTGTCTTTTTAGCAATCAAAAATTTTAAGACAGATATTTGGAATATTAACAAATAAAATAATAAAATTTTAACAACTCATTATTACTTTTTGCACTGTTTAAAAATTGAAAACATTTTTAAAGTTTAAGCAGACTAAACATGATCTCTGTCTTCTTATAACATTATTATTTGGACCATTATACTAATCTTCCAAAAAATTATGAAGTTTAAAATAGTATAAAAAAAGACTTACAAAAAATTACAATTATTTTGAAATGAATGCTAATATTTTGGTAAATTTTTGAAGACATACAAATGTTTACACTTTCACTTTTGCAATTTCAATTCTCTGTTATTTATGAAACCAAATTTATAGTTACTCCCACCTTACATTCCTCTGTGACCCATTTTTATTTGTTCAACTCTCTTATAGAAATTTTAAAGATAATAGTAAGATACATTAAAAAAAACTTTACAAATAAAGTACCTTTTTTGTTTGTATGTTTAACTGTCAAACTTAAAAAAATTTCATGAAAACATTTCTTTGTTTAATTTGTTTCACTGACCCCAACAATATTATGCAACTTCTCTGCACAGTACTTTAATTTATGGGCAAAAAATTTCTACATTTCAGATAATTAAAAGATTGAATTAGCTGGATTTTTTTTTCAGTAACTAAGAAGTTCTTATTCTGGTTTTCTCTCATTAACAGTCAATAATGGATAAAATGATTAACATAGGACAAGAGAGATAAACTTAAAACTTATTGTCTACAGAAAAATTAATCATCTACTGGTATAGCAATTGCAACAACTTGCAAATAAAGGTAAAAATTCTATAGGCATAGAATCTGTACCAACCAAAAGAAAAACATAAAATGGTATAATCAAATTATCAGAAAATTCTGATATAATAAAAGAAAATAATTTTATAAATTAATTAATATGTGCTTAATAACAATAAAATGAAATAACCAAGATAAATATTTTAATGTATATTTATGAACTATTGCTAATTTTCAAAAATAGTGATGTGGAAATACAAATAAAAGAGAAGAATAAAGATAAAATTAAGAATGACAAACTAACTCAGCTATCTTTAAATCTTTATCGGGATCCAATGAAACAAAGCACACATCTTCTTTAACTTGATTCATGACATATGTTTCATCCATAACATTTAACTGACGATATGAAATTATTTCCTTCAAATGATTAGTCATGACTTTTCCACCAACATCAATTCTAAAGAAAATTAATCATCTATTAATATAAAATACGATTCCCAAAAAGTAACAAAAAAATCTTTTGTAATAGAAACACATATTTTATTCTAGTGGAATCAATTCACAAATACAGACAGTCACTTGATTGTGTATGATGTTTACATTGCACTGTAACATGTTAGAAGCAGCTAAAGCAAGATGTTTACAAATAATAAAATTCATGCAGCACATTTCATAAAATATAGATTTCATTACTTTATGCAGTTTTGTAAGATTACTTATAAGACTGATTCATTTGAATTACATTGCACTACTAGTTGCCTTAGTGACTAGATGGATTGTCAGAAATATTGTTTAAGTTATTGTCAATTGATTTCATGCATAACTTAATGGGTAGGATTTTCCAATCAAAATATTTTTAAGCACTATATGTGAGACAATAAAGTCATTTAATTATAATAACATTAAATCTACCTTCTATATATTGAGCAAATAAATAATAAGGTCCTGAGATATATTGCTATTAAAAAATAAACTTTCAACATAAACTATCTTCTAACTTTCATATTATTGAATTACACTTTATTTAAATTATTAAATAATTGATGAAACAATGATAAGTTACTTTAATTTCAGTTCAACAATAAAATGTATTATTCAAAATTAGGAAGATATATTTTAAAAACTGGCACAATTTAAAAACATTTTCACATTAAATTAATATTCCTTGTGAAGGCAATTTAAAATTTCAGATGATAAATAAATCTTTTTTTTTCCTTCTTTTTTTTTGCGTTGTAATATTTTAAGAAATTATCCCACAAAAACACCAAATTCTTGTTTCATATTAAAATTTCAAAAAAGTTACTTATAAATGCACATTTTTACTCTTGAAATTGTATATAAAAATTATGTTGCTATAAACCAAATGATGTGTCCATAAAATACCCAAATACATACACACACATAGTTATTTGTAATATTATAGAGATAATATCATTGCATATAAGTAGTGAAAGATGAAAGCCCAATAAAATAAGATGTACATATTTAGTGGAGTTCATTTAGATTTTTATAGTTGCTGTATCATAGATATAACAGAAATATACAAAATCATACATATTTTGTTGATTGAACGAAGATTAAAGTGCTTGATAATGATAAAAATACTATAACATGAAATTAATGAATAGCAATATAAAATCTTTTGAACAAATTATGTTGAGAAGATTATTTATTTCTCCAACTACCCCTAAAGCATGCTATAATAATATCTTAAAATAAATAATTAATATAAATAATACCTTAAATTCTAACATTATAGGGTTAAATAAAAGAATTTGCTGAGCAATTGAGGTCAGTAGAAGAACCAGTAGCAATCAAATAAACAAAAAATATGACAGAATTTTCATTATACACTCTAAATAAGAATTGAACCCATGCTTATAGTAGGTCATTACATTTTTTGATCTATTGCAATGGGCAATATAACCAGTTTGTCATAGCTAATCCTCCTAGAAATGTTAATATTATTTGGGCCTCCGAGTTTGAACAGTTTGATATATATGTTAACAGTCTTATTCTCATTTACTGTTAGTTATTAAGATTTCTTACTTCAGAGAAATACTAATCAAAAGAATTAAAAGATTATCTTAACTGGGATATTAAGGAACTCAGGTTTCTATGATAATTAGCATATAATCGATTACTGTCACTCTTTTGACCAATTCTAGATTTTCAGGCTTATTATGAAGTCAGTTTCTACTATCAAGGTAGAAAATTAAATTGCATGAAAACTCAATTTTTAAATACATCATAGGTATAGTAAAGAGAATGTTTAATCAGAGAAAATGATCATTATAATCTTAAATGCTTATGAATATTGAATCAATATTTAATATATATATATATATAAAGAGAGAGAGAGAGAGAGAACTCCTATATATTTTTTGTATGCTCCATTTAATTAATTTTTTTAATATAATTTACTATTTTAAAGTGATTTGAATTCATTTAATTATTTTTAATATTTATATCGAAAGAGAATTTAAGATCATTCTTTGTACAAATTCTACTAATTTTAAGCTAAAAGTAAATTTTTTGCTGTAGTTTAAAGAAGTTAGTGAGAAATAAGTAATTTTTAGCCTAATGAAAGGCAATATATATTTTTACATCCTTGTATGTAAAAATATATATTATCTTATATAAAGTAATTACATGACTGATTTTCAATACAATTTCTATTAAGTAATAATAAAACCAAATGGCTCTGCAAATTTATATAAAATTCTAAGTTACAGAGCAAACAAAATTCCAAAAAATTAATTTATTATTTACACACTGGTAGAATTCCAGTTTCCTTTTGATATTGCAATCAGGCTGATTTTTGAAATATGAAACTTTTATTATATAAACAATTAAAATCTAAATCATTCAATATTTACCTTTAAAAAGTTCAATGGTTAATCAAAAATGTAGAAGATATTTTAGAGAAAAAAAATGTGATGCTTGCAAAAATCCCAAAAAATAACACAATACATTAATATATTCCAAATATAACTGATTGACATTCTGAAATACTTCTTACTTACAATATATGCTCACCTCCTAGTAGAATTGCCTAGTCTTTTGCCTTTGATACATGGTACAATATGAGTGAAAGAGAACCCAGAATCAACAACTAAACAACACATTTCATTTGTAGTTTTTTGTGATTTGTAAGCAGAAAGTGTTGCAGCTGAAAGTAAGAAATATATTCAATTATAAAAGAGATTTTCAAGGTGCATAAGATATGAAAATGTAATCTAATCTATGAGGTCACCAGATCCTGATCAAGGTGCTCTCAATTTCCAATTGATTTGGTATAATACTTTTAAGCATTGAGAAATGAACTTTCAAAATGATCTAATATATATTTTTTTGAAAAATAAACCAATGGAATTCAAAAAATTTTAAGAAATCATAAAAATAAATATAAAATTTTTTAGCAAGTTAAATATAAATATTTAATGGAAGTGAATTTCAAAATATGGAAATGAATAATAAGAGTGAGAAGTTAGAAATTAAAGCTTTATTAATAAAAAAATTAGTATCAATGGTATTTAGTAATTACAAGAAAAAAATTACAAAAACAAAAAATATTGCATGATTCAGTGATTATAAATTTGAAAAGTTTAGTCTGAACATTTAGTATATCAGATTTCAAAAATTAAAGCATACTTACGATTAGCAGCATACATAGAGTGAAATTTGTAATCTTCAAAAGCAACTTCTACCATGGCTTCTTGCATTGACTGAAAGCTAAAATATGGTTCAGTCACAATAAGACATGTTTCCTTAAAATCAACCTAAGAAGAAATTTGAATATGAAAAGTAATATTACGAAGTCAATTCTTAAGTGAAACAAAATATAATACAGCAATATAAATACTAACTTTAAAATGATCTGGTCCAAAGATATGATCCCAAACTTGTTTCTCAACATCCCAATTCAAAACATAACCCTAAAAAAGTATATTCATTAAAAAATAACAAAAAAAAAATTATTGAAATACACAAATTTCAATACATTTACTATAACTAAGTCAGAAATTAACATCAATTTAGCCCTACATTTCTCAAAGCTTTTGTCTAGTTAAGGCTAATACTACAGGGATAAATATTTTAATGATTTAGAAAAAATTAAATAAATACAGGGAATATGCTAAGCAAAAATGAAAAAAAAAAAAAAAACCAATTAATCTTCGTATCTGAGAAAACAGCGGAATAATGAAATTTATCAAGCTGAGCAAGAAAATGTAGGATTTCATACAAATATAAACATTAGTTATGAACATATTTCAGAAAATTAGTTAACATGTATAATTTGGTACTTTTCTGTAAGCAGGGGGTAAGTGAAAAATTGAAAAATAATGTAGAATTTCGCCAAATTTCTTTGGCCATTTTTTGTTTACATCTGGCTAACAGGAACAGTATCTTTAATTTTTTTTTTTTTTTGCAAGTTCCTTTTCTAAGAAAAAGCTTGCTAAAGCATTTTCATTGGAAACCAAAAACATACATTACTACAGCTATTTTGACAAGAATATCACACCACCTTTTCAACAGCTTTTTAATTTCTAGAAAGAAAGATTTAAGAACCTAAGTAAGCAAATCTAGGTCAAAAAAATTTATGTAAACTTTACTAATTATGGGTGTGCGTGTTTTTTAATTTTATCATTTTTACACCTTTAAATGGTCAGTTTCTTATATATATATATACAAAAGATGTAGTTATTAGTGGAAAGTCTCTGGCTAATTTAAATTTGACATCTTTAGCCTTTAAATTTGACATAATCAATAATCTGTTAATGCTCAGCTCTCTTTCAACAAACACTTGTCTGTAAGAATGAATAAAGATTCGGGATTTCATGTTTCGTATAAGACATCATACAGATCTTGGTATCATTAGAAAATTTCCAAGTAAACACATGGACTGTAAAAATAAACAAATACCAATTATTTATGGAAAAGCATGATCCTCCCCACATGATCAAGCAAAAGGAGATGAAAAACAAATGAATGAAAAAGGTATAAATTCCCTTTAGAAAATATAGCTTTTTCAATATTTCTCTAAAAAGAAGAAAAAAACCTCTTACAAATAAGTAGGATTAACATTAAGGCAATATTGTCAATCCAGCAAGATTACACATGCATAGAAACTACACAACAGTCAATGGTTGGTTCACTACAATAAATATTTGCTATAGATGAATCTTTTAGAATACATACAATCTTTTTGTACCTGCCCGATTTTACTGAAATTCATACTACTATTATAAAAATGAAAGCTTGAATATATGTAGGGATAGATTATATTAATCAATCATGTCAGAATGAAAACGGATGAAGTTTAACTCAGAATTATTCTAGAATAGAATGTAAGATATTATTTATTCCAGTAAATTTTTAATTAATTCAAAAGTAATTTTTCCTACCAAAAATCTTCATTTCCCCAGTGCCAAATAAAAAAGACTTTTTTCCTATGCTAAAGAATTAACTTAATATGTTTCTGACCAAATATTTCAAATTATCCTGTTTATTTTCTTAGTGTTTGAAGCATTTAAAATTAAATATTGTTTATTAATCGATTTTTCAGATTCATTCTGAAGTACTTTTAAATGAAAATAAAACATAATAAAGAAAATTTAAAAAAAATTCTTATCTGCATCGCATCACCACAACTAGCATAGAAAATTAACAATTTTGTTTTGCCCCAATTGGCATTGATTGATTTGACAGTGCGTTCAACTTGATTTTGTTTTGCCAGACATCAGCAAAATGATTTTTAAAAATTGGTTAGCTGTTTTGTTTTATTTCAGATACACACTACAAGTAAATTATTTTTAGGGTAGTTGTGTGGACTAGGCTTGGATACACAATCATTTGGTGCTTCGGGAGCTTGGTATATTTTGGTAGCACTTTTTTGGAGTTTACATTACTATCATTTTTTTTTTGTACTGTAATTCAATCTTTGCTGTTAATTTCCCTTGATTTTTTTTGTGCTGTATGTATTCCCTTCACCTACTTTCATAATTTATGATTAAATTTTTTGCGAGCATTCCATTTCTATGCTTTTAATTTTTTCCCCCACATCTCCATTAATTTACTGCAGCGTTCATTGAAACCTTATGATTGGAAATGCTATCGCTGCTATTTGCATCACATTTGCCCATTTTGCTAAAAATTTGTCAACATTTTTTTTTTTTTTGGCAAAAAAAAAAAAAAAATTCCAACAGTATTATAACCACAAGGTTTGGAGACATTTTACATTGTGATAAGACCACCAATTCTGATACACACACAACAAAATTTCTACGCATACGAAGTCATGGGTAGAAACTAGTGACAATATAAATTTAAATTGGGTTTACAATACGATCAAACATGTGCAAAAAGAAGATTGTAAGTGTTTGCTCGGACAGAACAAGCACTTGATGATATGTATTTCTTTGTTATGTATGATTTTACTGTGTAGCTATTATCAACTAAATATAAAATATTTCATTTTGAGATTAACAACATTTCTATTCTGAGATAAAAGTCACAGTACATCAAAGAAATTGCTTTTGTAAAATAAGAATTTTCCCATTAAAAAACTACATGTTCTGTTTGACTTCAGAAAACTTTAGTTATCTCAGTAATAAAAATTCAAAGCAATTATATAAAAATAAGCTATTTTTAAGGATTTTTAATGGCACTACGTATGTTCATAGCAGAGAAATAGTTAAATTTCTAAACAGATGAAAATCTTTTTTGTTAAAAAATGTATAAAGTGTATTGATACTATACTAATTCTCATTAATTTTTTTAATGCACAAAGTGTATCAACAGGAACTAGGAGATGTATCCAAAGATGTTAAATATTAATTCTAATCCAAGAAAATAAACTATTCCTAATTTTTTTCAAAAATTTTTCCTTAACAATAATATTAAATGATTGTAAGAATGTTTTATGATAAAAGCAACAATATAAATTTTTACAATAATCCTCACCCTTGTGCATGCATATGAATAATATAATGCGGAAAAATCCTTGCATTCATCTAGTTGCGTACCAATAAACTGCCTTCTTCTTTCACTTTTGGCTTTTGTAATACAGTTAGGAATAAATCTGAAAATACAAAGCAAAATTTAATTTGATAGTAAAATATCTTACATAAAATGATAAATATTAATTTCTCATTTGAATTCTAGGCAATTACAAATATTTTAATTATAAGTATTAAGCTTTACCATTACAAAAATGAAAATCTTTTTAACAAAAAAAAACCTGATTATTCAAATTTAAAATGACCGAATAATTGAAGAGGTGGTCAATAAATTTTAAAAGTAAATATATTTTATAGCGGAGACAATAAATTAGAAAATAGGAGCACTTAAATTAGCACGGGGAAAAGATATTAAGAAAAACAAATAAAATTCAAGTAATATTTGATTTTAAAAAATTTATTTCTTAACATCCATAAAAAGAATTAGCGATAAATATTTTAATTAAAAATAAGTTTAAGTTTAAAATATACACAACCTTGGTTCTGAATCCGTAGAGAATCCAGCTTTTACAGTATAGCCTCCATTATCCAAAACAAATACATTAGTAGCCATTTCAGAAACAGACGGCATTATGCTGTTCCAGAACACTATATAATAAATTTTATCTAAGAATTCTAATAATATACGATAATATAAAACGAGTATATCATAAATTTAAGAGCCGCAACTAACTATCCGAAGCGGCAAAAGAATTTCGCTCATATCATTTATTAAAAATGCAAAACCAGTGAATGATCAAAACCATAAAAAAGCAAAACCATTTAAACCCACTTAATTTTATAATGTAAGAAAAATTGAGACTAACGCAACGCTATTGGCGCTAAATAATAATAATCGCGGTTATTTTCATTTAACCAAATCGATCACAACAAATCTGGTTGTATAGCGAGTTCTACTAATCCGATCAAAAGATATTAGTTAAACTTTATTTATTCAAATTAAAATTTTAAAAAAGAGATTTTGTTGATTTTTTTTAAAAATTAAGTTTAGATTCAGTTTTTGTTCTATTTTTTTTTCTTTCACTAAAGGTTAAATTTTTATTTTATAACCTGAAATAATATCTTCAAATTAAAAAAAAGTTCATAGATTATTGATTTGAATCTTTCTACATTATATTCATATTTTAAACAAATCACCTATTTTTAAATAAATCCTCAATAAAAGATATCAATAAAATTAAAACTAATTAAAGCATTTCTATAACCACTTTGCTTTGCAGACAGGTCTTGAACTTTCTGCTTGCGTCATCAAAATGCACCTTTACTTATCATGACACTGAACTACGAAATTTGATTGGATAATAATTTGTGAATTTCTGTTTCTGTTTACCATGTGATCGGGACTTGACGGAATCGAATGTTAATTAATGTGTCATGTAATTTTTTTTCAACTTTCTAATTATTTACAAATATTTGATCCAGTAAATATTCTATTTTAGCACATGTTCACAATTTTTCTGTTTACATGTCATGACAAACTGTTGCTTAAGGTTATGAAATCTTAGAAGTATTATTTTATTTAGATGTTATCCTGGAACTTCTAGAAGTAAGACTTCTTTGTTAATTCTTTAATGACCTTCATTAAAGGTGTGATTATCCTGGAAAAAAAATAATTTACTGGTGTGAAAAATCGCTTCATTAATGCCTAGAATAAGCATGTTTTTCTTTATATATTTATTCTTGTAATTATTTAATGTTAAATGAGTTTATTTTCATTACAGTATTTTTATTTAATGTGTCAAAAGCAAAAATTAATCTGTTGTTATATGAAGAAAAATAGAATTAAATAATAGTTGTGTTAAGTTTCTACTTCTAATAAACTAGATGTTTATTAAAAATATTTCAACTGCTTCTTAGTCAATTCGAATAAAATTTTTAAACTGTCTCTCAAACTTTTAAATCGTAATATAATGTGCCTGAATTAAGTCTAGTAAGGTTTTAAAGCTCTGTGTTGCTACATGAAGCTTTTAAAAAAATACTATATTCTTCACCAACATAAATTTACATGCATCTTCAGTACAGGCTTCCATTTATTGTTCAACGCACATCCAGTTATTCCAATACATAGAAACACATATCAGATTTGTACAGTTTCTATGATTCTTTAAATTTTTCATCATGATCTGATTCTTTTAATATATTCCTACATAAATTGGAAAAATCATAGATGGGATTTGTTTGCTATCTGCAAAAGGCAGAATTTTTACTGTGACTTTGCGGAATCTCTGTATTGTTTTAATCTATAATTATATTATATATTTTCAATGTTATTGAAAAATAAATGTGCATAATTTCAATGCCTTGCATTGTGCATTCATCACTTCCAAGTATCTGAAGTTAATTTATGTGAGGTATCATGATGATTCAGTATTTGAATACTGCTTTTTATCAACATAATATAAATTGTGAAAGGAATCAGAAGTAGCTTGTGATATTCAAATGAATAATCTCTTCTATTTTATATTTATAACATTTTCTCAATCATAATAAATTATTTTTCTAATTATAAGAAAAAATAAATTTACATTTATTTATTTTTTTTGTGAAAGTTTTAATTTTACAAAAGAGTTTGATTTATTTCACATTTTTTTTCTCACTGAAACTTATATTGAAGGTTATATGCTAATGCTGTGTATTGATTCATATTTGTTTAATTTCTTTTTTGCGCTTAAAATTACATTTTTATATAATTGATCTTTTAATTCAAAAACCGAATTTTAAATAGTTAATTATCTTTTATATAGAATTAAAACCAAAATTAAATTTATTTCACTGCCATCTTTAAACTTGTTTATGTGTATTTTTGTTTATTAATTTCAAGAATTATAGTTTATTTTCCACATATTGTCAATTTCTTTGTTTTTGACAAATTTTCAAATCTCTTAGACAAATACTTGCTCCTCTATTTCTATGAATAATTTAATGATTAATTGTTAGTTAATTTTTGTAATTTTACAGTATCAGTTGATAAATAATTATAGAATTTAATGTGTATCAACTTAAATATGGATGTTTTTTTTTTAAACCTTTAAGCTCATTGACTGCAGTATATTTTCAGTCAACACTTACTAAAAAAGATTATACTTACATATTAGACTGTTGATCTTTATTGCTAAATTTGAAGGTGTTGCTAAACTACCATCATTTAAAAAATTGTTCAAAATTTAACTGTTGTTTGCCATTTTGTTGGATTTGTTGGCATTGAGGGTTTATAGCTAAATTTGAATCCGTCACCAATGAGTTACTAAATCTTTAACATTGGCGGTCGTTAAATAATACGTAAGCAACAAAAAGACAGTTTTATTTATTTTATTTTATTCTTAAGAAAAAAGAATGAGATAGAAACCTGTGGATTTTTTTTCCCTTCAAATATATATATACATACTCAATTTCTGTCGAGTGCATCTCATAATTGCTAATTTGTTGTGAAATCTCCTCATTTCAATATAAGGGGTTAGTCATTATACAAGAGCATTTTTTAGCTATATGTAACATTTATAAATAGATAATACAGAATAAAAATACAGATTTAAATCTATATTAATAAAAATGGAACTCGAAATGCGTTGCTAAGCGCAAAACTAGAGAACGGCTCGACCGATTCGGCTTATTTTTATTTTAATATTTTCATTAAGACGCGAGAAGGTTTTTATGGAGAGAAAGAATGAAAAAACTGCGAGGAAAATAGTTAAAACAACACTTTTCTTACTTACCCGCCAAAAATCTTCATTTCCTTCCCCCACACCAACTGAGTAAGATAGCAGGAAGTAATAAATTAGGATTTGTTTAGAAAGAAATGCGCGGAGTGAGTTGGTTTTCATTTATAGATAACGGGATGTTTAAAAAAGAAAGAAAATAGTTGCTTTTATTATTAGTCTGTATGGATATTTACTCTATGTCTGCTCAAAACAAAGTCGTAATAAAGAAATGAATAAAGAAAAAAAAGAATAACAGAGGGCATAAAAGGGTTTGTAGAAAGAAAAGTAGTGAAGAAAAAAGAATAGAAAAATAAAGAAAAGAATGGTGTGTGTGTGTCACCATTATTTCCTC
This sequence comes from Argiope argentata, assembly GCA_026289955.1. Classification (NCBI taxonomy): domain Eukaryota; kingdom Metazoa; phylum Arthropoda; class Arachnida; order Araneae; family Araneidae; genus Argiope; species Argiope argentata. Next base: position 896,495 of record JAOUZG010019564.1, read on the forward strand.
TGTGCTCGGCATTTTCCAAGCTGTTATTAAACTTTTGCATCTCTTGAAAATCAATTGTGTCTTTATTTGTTTAGTGTGTTTACACTTATAAAAATTTGAATCTCATTTTTCTATAAAAACGTAGAATTTTAGACCTTTACCTCCACCCTTTAAGTAAAATATCAATTTCGAGACAATCATTGCTCGGATAGAAAGAGAAAGATGAGTAGTACAATGAACAGAACATCTGAAGAAAATAATACTAAATATTACTATAAATGAATTATATGATTATCAAACTTTGTTTGGTATCAAAATATTTTGGTGAAAAACCTGTTATGAGACACAGCTACATAAAATATTATATGAAAATTTTAACGAACATTAATAATACTGGCGAACCGACTGGTCGCCAAAGGCGGCTAGTACAGAATAAAAATAAACTAAATAGTATATAATATAATTAGTACTTTTCCGTAAGCCGGCTGCAAGGGAGAAATTAATATAAAAAATGTGGTGGAATTCTACATTATTCGGGGGGGGTGTTTTAAATCGCAGTAAAAAAATTGACAAAATTCTACATTATGTGCTGATTTTTTGCTTGTGTGCGGCTATTGGAAAGGTACCATAAAATTATATGTATAAAAATACTAATTTGAAATTTCCCTATTCTAGAAGTTTTGGAGCCCTAATAGTGATTTATGAATTAATTTAAATTCAAAATCATTATTGTATTCTTAAGATGGAAATACATTATAGATTTGATGATGAGATTTAATTATTAAAATGATATTATTGATTAACTTTTGTAATTTTTTTATTTACTATTTTTAAAGTAAAAAATTAGTTGTATATTTATTTGACCTATACAGATTTCTTTAAAATATCTTAAATTAATCATAAAATAAGATTAAACATTTATCTAAAAGAAAATTATACATGTTTGTTTCTACTTTTTTTAATATGTCTTTAAGGGTAATTTTTTCTATTCTGTTAATATCTGCTATAGATTTTCCCTTAAAAATGTAAAGACTATTATCCTTAAATTGAAATCTCTTAAATGTAATGTTGTTATATGTATCATTTGTTTGAAATGTGTTTAAATCAGATTTTTACTATTCTTCTCTATCACAGATTATTTATTTTTGATCAGACAAGAGAATAAAATAAGTTTTTGCTTCATAAGTAAAATACTAACATTTTTATCTTCATTTGACTTTAACATTTTGTAATCAAAATATTGCAATTTTTCACAATTCTACTGCTTATTTCTCTCTATTACACAATGCTTAATTTATTATTAAATACAACTGTTAAATATTATGGAATGAAATACTTATTTTTTAGGTACTTTTCTGTTAGATGGAACAAGTAAAAAATTGCCAAAGAAATTGGTGGAATTCTACACTGTTTAGCGATTTTTCACTTGTGCCTGGTGGACAGAAAAGTACCATTTTTTATTTAATAATGGCATTTAATTAATATTTTTTTATTTAAAGAAAGTTTAAATTCATATAGATAAATATTTATATGATGTATTAGTTTTTCAGAATACGAAATTGTACTATTGATTTACTATTCTCGTTTACTTTTGTTCTATTTTAGACGTTTTGTTTAACTAACATTTCAAACTATTTGAAATGTTCTACATTTTCTTTATATTTGATCAAATAAATTAGATTGTGAAAAAATTGATAAATCATTGCTAATCACAAATTGGTGACTTTTATTGACATAATAATTTCTCAGAATTCACTAAATCTTATTTTTAAATTAGTAGTTTCTTTTAAATACTTGTAGATATATAATAAATATTGTTAGATATATTAATGATGAATGATAATTTAATTACTCATGTCTGAATATATTTTTTTAATAATAGTATAACTCATTATCTGTACATTTTCCACATACATGCCCATATGTTGTTACTCTTATAGATTTTTGAATCTCTGAAATTATTATTATTTATGTACTTATTCCTAACTTCTTCATTTCTGTGTGTGTGTCAGCATGTGTGTAAGAGTCAAATCATTATTTCATCAAGTTTTAATCATTTAAATAATGCTAATTCTTTCATTAACTATTTTTATATTTTTTTTTTCTTTTATTTCTTTCTCAGAATCAGTTCATTGCATTGGGATAGTATTGAAATTGCTGCAAAATGAATTATTTACGTAACTCTGCACATTATACATGGAGCACAACAGATGTGTTAGGTAAAGGAGCAACTGGTTCAGTCTATCGAGGTGTCCACAAAGTAAGTTGAAAATCATTTTATTAAAATTATTCTTAAAATAAAATTCTTTTTTTGTGTTAGTTTTTATAAAGATAATAAAAATTTCGTTAACATATGCAAAAAATTATATTTATGAAATCAAAAATATCTAATTTAATATATATTTTACAAATACTGATTATTTTTTACCATTTTTCTGCTAGAAAACTGGTGAAGCTGTTGCTGTGAAAACATTTAATCACACAAGTCATTTACGTCCTTTAGAAGTGCAAATGCGAGAATTTGAAGTTATGAAAAAATGTGCCCATGAAAACATTGTTAAAATGTTAGCTATAGAAGAAGAGGTATAGTTATAGAAATAATCTCAAAATTATGCTTTGCTTTTAATGTTTTGAATATGGAAAAAAATAATTTTGTTTGATTACATTTATGGGAATATCTTGATTATTACTGTGAAAATAATGCAATAAAACCTCTTTATAGCAATCACTTTCTTTTCATTAAGAATTAAAAATACAGGTTACACTGTAGAATTTTACTTTAAGAAGAAAAAATAAATATTTAAACAAGTACTAATTTATTATTTCTGTTCAAGTCCTTTTTATCTTTAAAAAAATTTTAATCAAAAATTATTTTTTGGGGAAAAAATTAATTTTTGTTTATTTGGTTCTTTTAACTTTTCTCTTTGCTAATTTCTTCCCATTTTTTTAAGTGTTAAAGTTAATCCTATATTAATGTATGAATAATCAAAGGATGAGCAATTACATCATCAAATATTATCAATCTGTTATTGATTTTGCTTACTGGTATTTTCCAGTAAATAAAAATTCATAGAACTTCCTTACTATTTTCTGAACTTTCTTACCATTGACATAATTCTATAGATACAGGGATATTATGTGTTGTTCCACCTGAATAAAGGAGATTAGGATATTATTCAAGTTAATTTCTAATCATGTAGGTGCCAATCAGTAATAAAATAGAAAATTCAAAAATTATTATATAAATTTTGCAATAACCTTGCCAATAAATACATCTAATTAATATATATGCAATAGACTTGAAATCTTGATGCAGACTAGAAATATAAAAGTCTTGAAATCAACAAATTCAAAACAAACTGCATTTTATTAAACCAGCAATTAACTTGGGGTGTGTTGTCTTGGTTCAAAATACAAGTGTCAAGTTAACCAGATAGCAGATTTGTTGTAACATTCCATGTACGAGTATCTTTTTTTGATGAGAAGGCACTGATGTGCTCAGATTGAGTTATTTTTACAGTTTTATACATTTTAATGGAATACTCCTAATTTCACTTTTTTATATACATTTTTTTATATTCCATTTCATTATTGATGTATGAATTGATGGAAGAGCAACTCCACTGGAATATTTTCAGATATTTATAAATTTTTCATTTTGCCCATTTTGTATAAATATAATGTTTTTTTTTTCAATTTTCAGAAACAATGCTCCATTTTACTCACAGATTTATCTCTTTGTTCAAATTTTGACTTTTTATCAAAGTGAATTCTTCTAAGGAATGTTAATTTTTTTTCACTTTTTAAATTTGAAGAAACTTAATTTTAGGTATTATTCAATCTTATGGAAATATATTCATGCTATGTATCTTGATACAGAATTGCCAATTTTGATGTTGCTCCATTACAATTAATTCCAATCCAGATTCAGTAAAACATGCTCGGACATTGTGTGAAAAACAAGAGGCTGCATTTTTCATGATAAAGACTTGTTTTGTATTTCATAACCAAGCCTTCTCAAATAAAAACCAAAATTCCTTTTTTTAAAAATGTTGGGATAGAAGTTATTAATTTTAGGAGCATTTTCACATGTGTATATCCTCATCCCCCTCCCTTTTCCCTTTTCTTAATTTCTAGTTCAAGGTTAAGTAGATGAAAGGAATTAATTCTGTTGAACTCTGTAAATGGCTGACTCCCTTCGCGAGTGATAAAAAATCAAATATCATTCTTGGGGCTTATTTCAACATCATATTTATAGGTTTAAAAATTCTGTATCATAGGAAAGTTATCTTTGAGAGGATTGATCACTTTGTAAGGTTTTTTATGCTATATGTTTTGATTTTTTTTTAAATTTTATAAGTGGGAATATTGGCTTATCTATATTTTTATACAATATTTATTGTTTCCCTCTTACTAAAATTTGTTAATGTGATTGAAATAAGGCTAATTTAGTTTTAATCCCTTTTTAAATATATTACATTCTGTATTTTAATTAAAATATTTCTTAATTGGAATGAAAGAAATTCTATCTCATTTAGGGATAGTTAAAAAAATTTACTGATCAGTCACTGAATTTTGCTCTTAATTATTTTATTTTAAATGCAATTGGGTACTTGGATATTAGACTATCAATATTTATCGCCAAATTTGAAGGAATCACCAATGAGTTGCTAAACCGCCAATAACGACAAAAAATCGTCATTATTTTAAAAATTGTTCAAACCTTAACTGCCATCGGCCATTTTGTTGGTTTCTTTGGCATCAACGTTTTATTGTCGAATTTGAATCCATTGCTAATGTGTTACTAAATTGTTCGTGTTGGTGGTCTTATACATAAGTACTGCAAATTGTAATGGTAATTTCATATTGTAATGTTTCATACAATACTGACTTACATTGAAAATGCAAATTTAATTCTTAATTTATCTAGCTCTACTTATCTAGAGAATAATAAGGCTTCACTAAAAATTTAAGACTATCAAAGACTGTATGATTTGGAATAATCTTGAACAAATGGACTGTAGGATAGACAGAAGCAGAACTGAAAACTTTATAAAAATTCAAATTTATCAGACACTGTGTCATCATAATTTTTGAGATAATTTTATTGTAAATTAACCAGTTATTAGTATTTAGATTTGTTTTTTCTTAAAATGTTGCTCACTTTAATATTTTCTGTACTAAGTAGATTGTTTTGCAACAACTCCATTGCCAGCTTTTCATGTTTTTCTCCTTCTTGGATGAGATTTACATGTATTAGATAACATTAAAATGTGTAGTAGTTTTTATTTGATCAAATAAAAGCAAAAAAATTTTAACTATGTTATTTATATTATCATTTTTATATGATCAGTTATATGTTTTATTTAGCTTATTAATTAGTAATTTGTCTATTGAAGCTTGACAGAAGTTAGCATATTGAAATTTTCATGTGGCATCTAAAAATTTTCTATTTTTCTGAAGATTGAACACATTTTTGTTTTGAATTTCCATTTAAGATTGAAAGCCAAAAGAAAGTCATAGTAATGGAACTTTGTGATGCTGGGAGCCTTTTCACTATTTTGGATGATCCTGAAAATAGCTATGGTTTAGAAGAAGAGGAATTCATGCGTGTTCTGAAAGATTTGGGTATGTCTTTGAATATAACTGTTTAAAATTTAAAATTATTAAATTGTCTGTATAAATTTTGAATCAACCATATATTTTTATTTATCTAATCTTTTTAGTAATTTTTTTTCCTTTGCTTTTATACAGCTGCAGGAATGAAATATTTAAGAGATAATAATATTATACACAGAGATCTAAAACCTGGTAATATAATGAAATTTATTTCTGTTGATGGAAGGTATGTACCATTCAATGGATTTAATATTTTGCTTTGCTGTTTGTTTCTTTTTAATTTTTAATTCATTAAAATGTTAATTAAAAGTTTTTAAAATTTGCTCTGAGCTGTACATTTTTATATTTCAAAGTATACATGGGAAAAGTTTGGTAGATTTGAGCTAAACAATCTGCACTGTAGAGCACTAACACATATAGAAAACACATAATCATTTTCATCTTTTATTAGTTGAAAAGATTAACAAAGAGTATCTTTTAATTGTCCATCCATACTTCAATTTGCATTTTTTTTTCATAAATATGATTTGTTTTTGTATTCCTAACTTACCTTTAAAGTTACCCATGATTTTAAAAACACTCTAACTACTTATTTAATTTAATAACAATGTTAATGTGCTCATTATTTTAATAATATTTTAAATAAATTATTTTTTATATCTATTACATATAAAACATGTGATCGATATATGAAATGCAATGGTAAATATAATAAATCATATATTTATTACATATAATGTAAGATCTTCTAATTATCTCGTTAAAATAAAATAATAAAACTTTAAACTAATATTAAGTATTGCACACATTTGAAAAATTTTTCCAGTGTAATAGTATAATCAGAATTATATGTTCACATAATTAGATTATAATAAGAAAAGATTTGCAAGCTTTTAAAGAGAAATTCTGTAAAATTCTGTATTATAATTTATAATAAATTAAAATATAATGATAGTATAATTTGTTTTTCTGCAATTATGTAATATTGCATTTTGTTGGAGACAAATATTTTTCCTACTTAGCTTTTTATCAATCTGCTGCAATCATATAAATCTTTATGTTAATACTCATTAATAAAAGAAATGAGGGGGATAGGTGTTTGTTTTGGAATTAGTTCAAAAAAATCAATTTTCAGGGCATAAATAAATTTATTAAAATGTTTTGTAAGTTTTTTATAGAATTCAAATGGTTTATAAAAGGCTATCTTTCAGATCCAGTTTACTACTTATTAACTACTACAAAAGATATGCAAATTGCTTATTATAATAATTTTTATTTTTAAATTATAATAGAGCATAATAATTTCATTTTCATATTTTCTTGTTTTAATACTTTGCAGTATAATATTTTCAGATCAATATACAAATTGACTGACTTTGGTGCTGCAAGGGAATTAGAGGATGATCAACAATTTATGTCATTATATGGAACTGAGGAGTATTTGGTATGAGTTTTTATAAATGTTGCAATCTTAGTATTTATATGATTTTTTTAAATCATGTATCCATTATAATTTCCAGTTTTGTAATTAAAAATTTAGATACTTTTCTAGTAGATTAACAAGGATCTAGTTATAAAAATTTTACTTTGAATGAAAGCACTTTTTGGAAGAAGTAGACAATTGTATAAGATGAAAATGGCATCATTATGGATGTCAGATTTTGTGATTTTATGGTGTGAAGGATGTATGAATAATGATTACAATATAAAAGAATAGTTTTATGAAATATTTTTTCATGGGAATTATGCTGTATATGTTAGTAACTATTCTATGTTCTAATTGTTTGATCTTTGAAAGTTTTAAGATGATGCTTTATTCTAGTTCCCTGAAATTGTTAATATTATTGCAATTAGTTACATAAATAATTGGTTAGATAAAAAGAGACTTCTATGACAGTTAATTAATTCATTTTTTCCTTGTCTGCTATTGTACTGTTTTACTAGAAACCAACTTTTTTAAAAATATTATTATTGTGTTAAAAAGGCAAAAATCTTTCATAAAAAGTTTAGAAACTTTTGATCATTTATTCATTTCAACTCTTGTTTAAGGGACATCTTGTAAGTTATGAATATTCAGAATTTTTAGCATATGTATAACTTCACCTTTTTAACTGTCTCAATTTGACTGAAGTCCATTTCATTGCTTATGAATAGAAGGAATCACATACTTCTTAATAATAATTTTTACTTTTGTAATAATAATATTTTGCTCATATATTCAGTAGGTATGATAACCATCCATACTTCATTAGAAATCTTGTTTTATAATTGCTACTTTACATATTTTTTAACAAAGCTATAATTAATATAAATTAAATTTATTTATTTAAATATTCTTCACCCCTACACTTACAATGCAGTTTCTGTGTTGTTTACCAAACAACATGAAGTTGTAATATTTAAATCTGGAATTAAGGGCAAGTGTTGATTGAAAAATTCAAAAATTACTTTGGAAGCACTTCAATATCTTAAATGCCTCTTGTTTTATTTTAAGGTTAGAAATAATAAATATCACTAATAAAACATGCCATTGAATTTTGAATAAAGTAAATTCATAAATCAAGAAATGCTATAACATGTCTTCCTATATTTTTAATTCTCTTACCTTGTGTTTTTTTAAGATGGTGCTGTTTTTTTATATCAGTTTTTTTGAATTGTGATTGATTTTTATAGAAATACAGTTTGTTAGAAAAGCATTTGGACTTAAATGAAATCAGTACACATAAATGTCAATTCAAAGTGACTGATAGTTATTGAGTTAAATGCAGATTTATTCATTTAATATTTTGCAATAACAATAATATAAAATTAATTCAATTTTTCTTTTTTCTCCCACACTTAAGCATCCTGACATGTATGAAAGGGCAGTTTTAAGACATCCTGCAAACAAGCCTTTCCGAGCTACAGTGGATTTGTGGAGCATTGGTGTAACATTATATCATGTTGCTACTGGCTCTCTACCTTTCCGACCATATGGTGGAAGAAAAAATAGAGAAACTATGTAATATTTTCTTTATGTCATCAGTAAATATTTTATATATTTCTGAAATTGTGCATGCATATTTATTTGTAGCATTTTTGCAAAACTATTGTAATGTATTTAAAATTATTCCATTGCAAAATTATTGTAATTATTGTATGATTCGAAATTTAATTCAGAGAAATCAGTAAATAATAAGACAAACAAAAGATTTATTAAAACAGCAATAAGAAATAAAAAGATCATCATAGCTAAAAACCAGTATAAAATGCAAACTGAATGAGAAAAGGACAGCACAATGAATGTTAGCATTAGCACATAACCGCATTAGCTAGAAAGTGTTGCAGCCTTATATAGGCATTGCAGGATTGCAATTATGTTATTAATGACACCATCTCTTGGTGAAGATCCAACAATTATTTTCTTTAATATGAAGTTTTGTAAAATAATTGGACTTAGGAATGTATTTTTAAGAATAATTTTAATGTTCCTTATCATATAAATAAGAATGAATTCAAGTTTTTGAGGAATATTTTTAAAAGTGAGTCTTAATGTGTGTGTTTTAATAACAAATATAAGTTATCATTCTACCTTCTCTTAAAATTAAACTTTTCTGAACAAGTTTTTGGTGACAAATTTAAGTGTAAGATGCTCAATTTTTAAATTTAAAATTTATTTTTGAACTTTCTGAAATGTTTTGCCAAAACAGCTTAGGTTACTGATAAAATTTTTGAATCTGGTATAAACGCATGAGAAACATATTTATTCTTGATTTTTCAATTCAGGCATTATATTATAACAACTAAAGCATCAGGTGTAATATCTGGAGTTCAACATAGTGAAAAAGGTCCTATAGAATGGAGCAAAGAATTACCCAAAACATGTCTCTTAAATCAGTAAGAATTTTTTTTATTACATTTTTTTGTAATTGTATATTTTATTTTAAAATTTAATCATAAAATGCAACTTTTTTTTGCTCTTTTATTTTTATTGTTTTAAAAATTGATTACTCTTTACTTGTTAAATTGTGTCAATCTACTACATTTTTGTAGTGTTTTTCTTGTTAATTGTTGTGGAATGTCCCAAGAATTTTATGTGTATTCAGTACTCTTACATGACAGTTAGTAATTTGCATCTAAATTTTTAGGATAAAGAGGTGCTTTGAAATCCTATGCTCATTATATCTTTTCTCCTAGAAAATTTCATTCATTACTTATCTTTATAACTTAAATACAATGGATACATTGAAATAAGATATTGAAATACATTATGATTGAATGTCAATCAGTATATGTATAGGCATTTCACAGTTCCATTTTGATAAGAATAAAAATTTGGAATTGCTTAAAATATCAGCAATGCTTGTCAATAATATCAGTATTTTGAATGTTTCCTATAAATGGTGGAATTCTGCATTTTTATTACTTAATTTAATATGAAACATATATGTTTTTAATTTCATTTTATGTAATAAATTTTTGGGA
>JAOUZG010019564.1:906956-924541 GCA_026289955.1 Argiope argentata
GCAAAATTGTAAATATGCAATGAATAGTGTTAAATTATTTGATCCACAAAATCGTTTTTTGTGATTTTTTTAAATTATTTTACTTATATATGTAGTCAATAATAAATGCCTCAATTAATTTGGAAAATACTTATTATAAGCATTGCTACTATCAATTATTTTAAAATTCTTTGGAAATATCTATTATTAAATAATTTAATGATATTGCAGTATATGTGTATGACTTAGTAACCTATGTTGAATTCTCAATCGTGTAATATTTATAATTCAGTCTTTCAATGTAATATTCATAGTTTCCTCTCATACATCTGGCCTGTTGGAAGAACAACACATTATTTTGCTCAAAATTACTACATTTTACAGAATAGTGCTCATTTGTTGTAAAGAATGAAAAAATCAGAATTTATTCAAAATAAAATATTAGAATGACTGTAGTATGCATACACTAATATCATTTCTTAATTGTATTTAAAAATGTCATGAGACAAAATTATATGCTTATAGTATTTGTTTTTTAGCAGTGAAATTAGAAAATCTGTTTTTTAAAATAGTAACAAGTCAAATTATGTACTTAGTGATTGATGCTTGTACTGAACGTAAAAGCTTTTCAGATTTTGCTGCTTAACTAAGGTATAATTGATAAAGTACACAATACTCTTCCCTCTATGAAATATACTACCTGCTTGTACTTAGTATACTGCTTTTATCAATTTTTATGTTTTTATCAAGATGTTTAGTCAACTATTTTAACTAAGTTTTTTTCGAAATTCCTTTTTATTATCATGTGAGAACATGTTGTTTTGGTTTGCGGTTTTTGAAACCTCAAAATGTATAGGCAACAAATCGGTGATTTATCACTTTTGAGGCATCAATTTTTTGCTTTTAGGGTTATTAGAAAATAATGCCAAAGGTTATCACATTTGGTGTTTTATGAAAGAAAATTTAAAAATGGGAATTTTATTTGGAGTTTCAGAGTTTAAGTCAATGACATTTTTTGCATTTTTGTTGTTAAAATATTTTTATCATGTGAGCACATGAAGCATTGGTTTGAAGTTTTTAAAATTACAAAATAAACGGTCACAAAATTGGCGATTTTTTTGCTTTTGGAGAATCAATTTTCCGCTTTTAGAGTTGTTAGAAAATGGATATGATGATTGTCACATTTGTCTACTTATCAAACACAAAACGCTACAACTTTGCATGTATGTCTGCCACGTATCCAATTCTCGATATATCTACGCTTGTGTATTCTGATTGTCATGTGATTGCATCAAACCTGTTTAAATTGGTGATTAATGACTTAAATTAATTAAGACTTAAAATGCATTAAAAGCAAAAATGTTCTCAATTTGAAATATCAGAGTTCAATTTTTTTTCTCTTTTTTTAAATTGATATTTATGATTTTAGTACATCCAGATCATATCTTAGAAAATCATGTTATTATGCTTAAATACAGATTTAAAATTATTAATTAGTGAATGTAGTTAGTGAAAATGTATGTAATTAGTTATGATTTATAGTAATGTAACTTTTATGTAATTAGTGAAAAATTATTTATTTTCATAGAATTTTAATTTCATGAATAAAAAATTTAAAAAAGAATAGAAAGGTTTATAAAGGGCAGATTATTAATATTTCAATCATATACTTGCTCATGTAGTTGTCTTTTATCATATAATTAGGTTTTTTTTTTCAATCATTTATTATTTATGATGATTTTTTTAGGTTACAAGATTTAAAAGAGCAAATAACTCTCCAAACCAATGTACCTTGTGCAAATCAACTATTATTATTCAATAAAGCCCTTCTCACATCGCATGTTCATCCTTCAGCTGAAATTTCTACATATCCTACTACAAGCCATACAAATCCTATTGTATTAGTCCACACTGAAAACACTGATGTCAAGGATTTGACTCGATTAAGTGCTTTGTCTGCTTGTTTCCCAAATTTCCCCCTCACCATAAATCTCTCTGATGATGCTGCTTTAGCTAAAACCTGTTGCAGTGTTGCACATGCTGTAAAGAGGATAATAGTCAAGTTAGTGAGATCTAGAGATCATCTACTGAAGATTCCTGAAATATTGCTGTGAGTATTGTTCTCCTTTTTCCTTGAAATTTAATTAACTTTATTATATTTCATTACTTTTATGATATATGAGAAAGACTTGTGTTTCAGTCTTTAAGATAAATTCACACAAATGGTGGCATTGATCATAAATAATGCCATTTGTTATTTGTGTGCACTTCAGGTTTGCCGTGTGATTTTTCAGATTATGCTAAGGTATTCATGCTCCAGTATGCATAGGATGCCAAGATGTTTCAGTATTATTCATTGACAAACTTACTAATTTCTGAAAACTTTCTTCAAATTTTATTCACATTTACTCTGTAACATAAATGTATTGCATGAAAAAGATTATTTTATCTTTAGTTTTGTTATTGAACAAAATATCATAACTTATTATTTCAAATAATTTTATTTTCCCCCTCATTGCCACTCCCATTGTTAAATTGAATCTTTAGTCTTTCTTTTGAAAGCTAAAAATACTGTATTTTTAGTGTGTATTGGTAATATTTGTATTAAAGATATTTTTATTTCTTGCATACATCATTTATACCATGTAACCATCAATAAATATACCGATATATTACAACAATTTATATTTTTTATGCTGAATGAATCAAATTTTGCTCTGAAATTTTAAAATATTAGGAAGCTTTTAATAAATATTTCATTATTATTATTATTATTATTTTATATAATGCATAGACTTTCAAAACATTTTCACCTCAATCTATGTAGAGTATATTAGCCAATAAAACATGTATTTCATGTTTTGCTGAGATATTGCTATCTAATTTTAAAATATATGATGGACAGTTATAAGAATTTATTTGTAAATTTGTTTGATTCTACTGTGATTAATTATTTTGCACTAAATTTACTCAAGTGTTATTATAGAATGTATCAATTTATATAAATATGATAGTTAAAAATTATTATCGATTTAAGTCTTGAAAACTGTTTCTTTTTATTATTTTTATTTATTTATCATTTTGGTGGGGGGTTGTTGTTGTTATTTTGCTTTTGTTAATTACATCTATTTTAATAAAAATGGATCTCGAAATGCGTTGCTAAGCGCAAAACTAGAGAACTGCTTGACCAATTCGGCTAATTTTTTAAAAAATATTTTCTTTAAGACACGAGGATGGTTCTTATGGAGAGAAAAAATGAAAAAACTGCGAGGAAAAGGGTTAAAACGACACTTTTCTTACTTTCCCGTCAAAAATCTTCATTTCCTTCCCCCACACCAAATGAGTTAGATAGCAGGAAGTAATAAATTATAGATAACGGGATGTTTAAAAAGAAAGAAAACAGTTGCTTTTATTATCAGTCTGTATGGATATTTAATCTATGCCTGGCTCAAAATAAAGTCTGGGCGGGGTAAGAAAAAAAAAGAATAACGAAGGAAAACATTATATGAAAATTTTAGCGAACATTAATACTGCGAACCGACTAGTCGCCAAAGGTGGCTAGTTTTTTAATAGATATTTGTATAAATATTACTCTAAAAGTTGATTTAAAAAAGATCATATTTAAGGCAAAGATGCTTTTTTATTTAATTAAAATTTCTTAATTTTTTAAAATTATTCTTTAGTTGTTTTTATATCTCTTGTGCTACCATTTATTTTAATGAACAGGAATTTTTTTAAATGAATATAAAATTTTTTCATTTCTTCATTAACTATATTTTATGTGGATTTTATTTAATCAGTAGATACTTTTAGGAATTAGGTATGTTATGTCCTTGTCTAATAGTTTTTTTTATCATTATTATTATTTTAGATCTTTAGCAGTGGAAAATATTACCAAACTGTGTACAAATTGTGATGTCTTGAAACAAAAGGCCGATGACATCTATCATATGTGCGATCAGATGGAGAGAAAGTAATTTTCTTTATATATATATTTAAGAGAAAATACTTTTTCATTATTGTATTGTAATGATTTTGTTACTCTTTAAAATATAAAATGCTAAAACTTTTGAATTTCCAACAATTTGCTGCAAGTGGCAGGCAATGTATCAAGATTTTGTATAAACAGTTTAGAATATGACTATTGTATGTAATGTTTGACATTTCTCTGTAATTTAAAGTCATTCAAAGCAGTTGTCTGTTATCTCTTATACTTTTTGCTTCTGATTGTTAGGATAGATATGATAGAGATAGAATGTTGATGAAATTAATGTTAATTGTTTTTAGCATTTCGGACAGATGTCCTGAACAAACGAGATGTACTATTAATTTTTAGGAAAAAATCCTTTGTTTATAGCCAGAAGCATAGTAAATGACTTGTTATTAATAATATTTATGCAGAGCTCATGAGGCATTCAGATCTAGAATTCTGTTCCTACTCTGTTGCCAATCTGATATTTTTCTGTTTCAAAACTGCTATGCTATACTCTGTTTCGTTATCCTGGGTGTTGTATGCCAGTTGGCTGTGGAGGAACATAACTCTCAAACACACACCTTCTATATATAAACTTATCTCTAAGCATTGCTGCAAACATATGTTGTTCAGGAATAAAAAGGATTTCAAGAAATGCCTTCTAATCTCTGATGCAGTTGTTTTGTACTTCATTGAATCCCATGAGTATAGGGAGTGTATCAAATTAATTAGAGAATTATTTGATAAATAGCCTAATTGTTTTTGTATTTAGTTTATGTAATGCTTCAGAGTGACTAAGTATGCACTTTTATTGACCCTAAAGAAACTTACTTGTTGGATAAATGTGGAAACTTGGTTCATAGAGATTGTTTTAATTTTGATAATTACTTAATTTATTTATCTTTTTCTAATCCTTTTGGTATTCGATTACTGTATTAATATATTATCTATTGTTTTGATTTTTTTTATTATTATTATTTACTTAAATTTAAAACCAAGAAAAAAATTTCTTGAAATTTTTTGTTGATGCAAGTTTACATTGTATTCATCATATTTGTTTGGGTAGTGCTTCAATTAAAAAAGCAATGGAAAAATTAGACTTTGTTTTTCTTATTTCAAGATTATGGATTTTTATAGTGGTGCAGTTAGCCTAGAATTTGTGAAAATCTGCAGTATTTAAGAGAAAATTAGTAATAATAATTGTATTTTAATTTTATTTATAAGTAGTTCTTACTGGTGTAAAGATAGGTCTTTTTGTAATGAAAGACTACATCATCCCATATATATATCTGCTACTTTGCATTTTGTTTTATAAAAATAACATGTTACAAGTATTTGAAACAATCAAAATAATGTTGGTGTACAGAATGTTTTTCCCGGAAATATATATATATATATATATATACCTTTTATAAATTAAAATATTTCTGGAAAAAACATTCTGTATACCAAAATTATTTTGATTGTTTCAAATACTCATAATATGCTATTCTTATAAAACAAAATGCAAAGCAGTAGATAAATATAAGAGATGAAGTAGTCTTTTATTACAAAAAATCCTATCTTTACACCAGAACAGAATGCTTTTTCCAGAAAATTTGTTTGCCTTTTCTAAAATAAAACTAAGAAATATCAAATCAATACTTGATCATTAATATCAAAATGGGTTTTAGACAAATCAGTCTAAAAAAAAAATTTGGTAATTGATTAGACATTTTTTATTATAATTTAAATATTTTAAAGAGAAGGTTATATTAAACAAGTATTTATTTTCTTGGTTGTAAATATACTTTTGTAAAGTGAATTAAATTTATTTTGGCCCATAACTTATTTACTTTTTTTTTCATAGTTTCACATTAGTGTCAGAATTTTTATCTTTTTGGTCTAATAAAAGTGACTATGACAGTGAATTTCAAAAACTATCGCTTCTTGTGTCTGAAAAAAAGCAATTAAAAGAACAGGTAAATACATACCTTTTACAATCTATTTTTTCATTTTATTCTATTTCACAATTGTCTAATCTGCCAGATATCTGAAGTTATTTCTATTTTTAAAGGTAAAACAAAAAGTCATTCCTCTTTATTCTGCCATTCATATTTTGAAGCAGAAAGTACTTGTATCAATGCACTTGCAAACAGAATGGGAACAAGCAGCATCTGAATGTACAGACCTTGTTGGATGGTAAAAATCATGTGTTTTTTAAACTCCAAAGTTTTTTTTATTTAATTATGCATTTCAGTTAGCTTTAAAATGCAAAAAAAAAAATGAAACTGAGTTTTCAAAGGTTATTTAAGTAATTGAAGAATTTCCTTCTTACTTCTAATTTAACAAATTAACTGGTTTAATGCAATGATGTCAAAAATAATTATTGTTTATTCACTTATGTTAATGTTATATAAAATGAATAAATTTGCTTGCCATTTCTGTATGGAATGAAATGATTCATTCATTCTGGCTAATAATTATTTAACCCTACATTTTCCAGTGAATTATGATGAGAATACTGCCTATCATTTTACCTTATTTCCTATTTAATATTAAATTATTTTATTTTGAAGTTACTGACAAATTATAATTGTGATTAAAATAATATAGATTTCAATAAATATTTTGATTATTTTCAAACTTTTACCTACATTTTTTACATTTATTTGTATAAAATTATGTAATTTGGATGAAAAATATAGTATTTTGATTGAAATCAATAAAGAAGCATGTTTCAAACTTGATACCGTTACTGCAACTGTAAAATAAATATCTTTATTCAATAAAAATAATATATGTACCAGAGATAAAAATCTGCAAGATCTACAAAACATAACATACCATTAGAAAACAATTATTTTAATTTTGTAACTGATTTCAAATTTTAGGTGAATAATTTTGAGCTCTACTGTTTGAAGCACATTATTTTCTATACTTATTTTGACCATGTTTTAGTTTTTGAACTTTAGTGGTAAAAAAAAAAAAAGTGGTCTGAAACTTATTTTTAATTAAATTATTTTTGAAAATTGATTTCTAGGATGCAGATGAAAATTTTTTTAATCCTTTATTAATTTTAAAGTTTAAGGAAATGTTATATAAATGTATTTTTGTATCAGTTTTCTTGACATGCTAATATTTTCTCTCTTTTTCAGTGTTGAAACCGCTGATACTTATGTAAAAACTATTCGAGGTAGCTGGCAATCATTTGTGAGAGATAAAAATTCTAGAGGTTTGTTTATTTAAAATGTATGCATTAAATTTATTTTATTTTCTTTCTTTTGTTTTATTTTTCCTTTAGCTTTAAAAATTAAAGCAATTTCTTCTAATTGAAATAATTAACTTTAAGGTTATTGACTTTCATTATTGTTATTAGTATTAACTGCAGTATGAATATTTTAATCCATATTCATTAACTTTATTTTATTATTTTCTTTTTCAGCTCTTTCAAATCATGATGAAAAATTCCACAATCTGGAAAAGTAAGTGGTAATTTCACTGACTGGTTGTGCTTCAAATTTGTGATAAGAATAAATATAAAAATTTTTATATGAATGATATTGTATCAAAGAGTGATTCTGAAATACTGAGTAAATATTTTGATTATATAATAAAATAAAAATGGTATATTTTCAAATTCTTTGCAGAGTTAAAATTCAGCATACTAGTAAAAAGTTAGAATCTCTCCTGCAAGATCGGTGTTCAAAATCTTGCATTCAAGCATCAAATAAATTAGATGAATGGTACAGGTATGTATAGTCTTTTTTTTTTTTTTTCTTTTGCAATGTTACATGATTTTTTTATATTTTAATACATGTTTTAAAACCATAATTATATGTATACCTAATATATTATGTTTACTAATTTTACTTAATAGGCATCATTTATCTATTATATGTCAGGAAATAATGTTTTTTAATTTGATTTCAGAAAGTTTTGATACACATTTAAAAAGACTTTTTAGTATTATTTTTATTAATTATGTTCTTTGGAAGAAATAAAATATATTTACCTTTTCAGAAGTTGTATAAAAGATTTCATCACAATTATAAGTAATAAAAAATGCTATCAACCTTTTGTGTATTAAGAAATCAATACTGAAACTTTCTGAAAAATTGTGTTTTCATTAGAAAATTAGTTTTTGTATATTAATTTAAAATTACTGTGTATTGAAGGAAAAAAATGTATTCAAAATGATATTAATAAATATTTAATGGAATAAATTATAGTTTAGTTGTTGTTCTTGTGCTCAGCTTTACAATGGAAGGAGAGGTGCAGTAGCTTCTGAGAATACAAATTGTAGTTAATTATTACAATTAAATGATAATATTGAATGTCAGCAGTTTGCGCACATCAGTTAAATCTATATGTGACTGAATACCCACCCAACCACTTCAGTTCATATTTAATTATTTTCTTTGACCAAGATAAATCAAAAAATAATTCTGACAACTAAGATGAATTCATTTAAAATTCATATAAAACGAAAATGTTAATATATGTGTCTCATGCTTAAATAAAGGCTATTTTGAATTAAATTGGGGACAAAATTATTAATTAAAGTGTTTTAGGCACTGCTTTTCCTAGGAATAAAATTTTAGTTCCATATATATATATATATATATATATATTCCTTAGTACATTATTACGAATGTGCAAATTTTTGATAGGTTATAAATTTTTTAACAGATTTATTATATAGTTAATTTTTAAATTTTTTTTACTTTAAATTTTCTTTATAAAAATAATTATTCATAATTGTGTAATATGCAAATGATAAACATTTACAATATCAACATAAGGACTTGTGAATATAATTAAAATTTGTGTTTTAAAATCTTATTGAAATTTTCATGACTCTTTGATTTGGTTCTTTATTTAATCATTTATATTTCTTTTCTTTTTTTCAGTGGAATGCAAGCTACTATGGTTCAGTGCCAGTGTTTGAAAGAAGACTTATCAATAGCCACTGCACTCCTTAAAAGTTATACATCTGCTTTACAAGAGGTACTTTTCCTATCAAAAAATTAAAGTGTCTTCTTAAATATTATTTGTATTAGTTAGAAACAAATGAATTCATTTGTTTCAAAATAATGTTCAGACGACACTGGTAAGTGATTTCTGTTTAATCTTTTCATATCTTAGTGTATATTAATTGGCATTTATATACTTTTAGGCAGAATGTCAAGCATTTGAAATCAGTAAACAAATAATCTCCAACTTGAAGTCAGTGGAAGGACCTGAGCCTAGTTTAAAACATCAAAATTTTTCATCAGCACCTATATTAGAGCCTGAATTACCAAAAGTACAAAATGGTAGAGTTCCTCAGAAGCTTAAATGCTCTTCAGATACCAGTTTACTTTATCTGTAAGTAAAATTTCATTCCCAGTATCCTTGTAATTATGTCTTATTCTTGTTTAAATCCTAATAAATTTCCTGTTTTTTTATCCGATTATATTGCTTAATTCTCTGATTTTCCTTTATATCTTGATCCAAATCCCATTTAATGAATCCCATTTTTTAAAAATGTGCTCTATAAAATTTCTGAGTTAGAATTCTCAAGCTACATGCTAAGGGATAAAAAAGTCCCTCATGGCCTTCCTCCAAAAATACCAAAGATTCCTATTCCTGAATTGACACATATCAAAGAAACCACTAAAAAATCTTGTAGTAAGGACACTAAGTGATAAATTTTCACACACTTTTTTTGTCTTGATGTTGATAGGTGTATTTCTTTGCTTATCTTTATATACTTATCTTGCCATCTCCCCCCTCCAAAATAAAATTGAAGTTAATTACTATTGTGTGCTTTCTTCAACTATGCATCTGCAAAATTATATTGCATGCAATTATTAAAGATTATTTCCTTTAAATATGAACATAGAATTTTTCTGCTTCAGTGTAAAGTTTCTCCAAAAGATATCTTTTAAAGTGATGAATTTGCTTTATATATTTTCATTTTTCACACTATTATGTTTGGTTTTTAGTTTAACCCTTTCAAACTAGACCCATGTTACAGAACAGTGTGTATGCAAAATGAATCGTCCCACAAGATTGAGGTTTGGCAATGCTAAACGTAACTTGGAAGAAAAAAAAAACAAAAAATGAATTTTAAGTCCTAACATCATCATTATTGCGATATTTTTAGATCATTCATAATATGAGTGCATTACTCCTCTGACAAATCACATTTTCTTGCTAAATAAACTGAAACCAAGGCTTTCCACTAAACTAACTGAATTGCTCAAAATGTATCCTACAGTTACATAAAAAAACAACAGAATTGATGGTAAAACTTGAAAAAACTACAGTTTACACTATAATAACAAAAAAAAGGACACCAAATGGTTCTATCAAGTGGAAAGTTATACAACCCAGCTCTGTTTATTTACTATTATCCTTCTTCCCCACAATAGCTGAGGAGCAAAATGCTAAAATTCAAGGTGAATTTCTGCAAACTTAAGAACATCATACTAAAACTAAATTTATTTCAAAAGTAATGGACACATCTAGTCATCTAGTGAAAATCAAAAATTGTTCGTGTTTAAAATGCACTTAAATATCATCAGCCCATGAGTTTGATTTCCAAAATTGCACAGGTGATGCACCTAGCTCTGAGAGATGTTTATAGGTGATAAATATATGAGCAAGCAACGCTAATCTCGTGCTATAAAGTTAAAGTGTTATAAAGATTTTAAAGTATATTTAAATGATACTAAAATTATAATATCGAATTATTAAATTACGTTTTAAAAATTAACATATTTGAATTTGTATTAATTAATATTTGAATTTGTATTTATTAATACAAGATTTGGTTTATAAATATTTATATAACATCTTATGTATATCCTGCTTTTATGATTTATTTTTGTATTTTTATTAACTTTTACATTAATTAAATTTTAATTACTGTGCTATTACACTGTCAATAGATTACAAAGTTTAAAACAAGAACATTCAAGTTTGCGGGAAACAGCAGAAGAAAACAATGCACTTATTGAAAAGTAAGCTTCAATACAATTATTGATTTAATATATTTATTAGTCATTCACAGATATTATTATTGCTGTTAAAGTAAATTGGTCTGTTTAAGTATGCTATAAATAAAACAACTCTTGTATATTTTTACTATTTTAAAAATAAACATTCTATATTAAACAGCCAAATTTTTAATCAGCATTGTTTATATATATATATATATATATATATATATATATATATATATATATATACTCAACTTTATTATTTTATTACATTTGTCTCTCTTTCTAAATGCTTAGAAGCCTTTTCTGATAAAAAAAAAAAGAATGAAATTAATTCAGCCAGTTATAAGTTTTTCATTTGACTTATAATTAATGTAGCTTGTATGGTCACCATTAGTAGTCAAATTCCAATTTTGTTGCAGCCTTGGACTACTAGTTTAAGAAAAGGCTGTAAAGGCATTTTTTAGGTTGGCAAATGAATAAATTGACTAATATATATATGTGTGTGTTAGAATATATTAGGACTGTTTATCAAGTACAATTGTCAGGTTCTCACACATCTCATTATGCTCTCTTGGTTATTATGATATGTATAAAAAAAAATTTTTCAATAATATATTTAAAAAACATGAATGTTAGGCTGTCTGGAATCATAATAGATAAATAAAACTATTTGCATATTAATAAACTTAATGATATTAAAAATTTAAACCTGGAATAAATAATTAAGAAGGTAAAAATGAATTAATAGTGATTTATATAAACTATTTTATTAAAAGAAAGTCTCCTTAAAGATGCAAAATATCCAAATTTACTACTGATCACTTATAATTTAATTTAATATTTTATAATAATTTTATATTTCTACATTATTTTAGAATCTCTGAAGTTCTAACTTGCATGAAGACTGAATGCAAGCTGAATAACAATCATTTGAGAACTCCATTAAAATCATGAATACCAAATTTGTGGTGCATTTAAGAAACTAGTGTATTAGAAATATTTTTTTATGGTGAAAGCTATTCATATTTGTAACCATTTGATGAACAGTACTTTTTGTACGTTTTTTTTCTGTCCATTCACTGTTTTGTTTTGTTTTTTTAATAATTTTTTCACTTAAAAAAATTTGTTAAATTTTCTTTGTTATATTTTGTTGTTAAAGTAAATTCATTATTGATTATATGACTAAAAATCAACATCAAAACAAATAAATGAAATGAAATCATTTTACTTTTCTATTTAAGATAAAAAAATTGTTGAAAAATATTTCCTCTTATTTCTAATATTCCAATTTATATATATTAATATTCATTTGTTTATTGATGTTTAAAGTCAAATTAAGTTTCTACAAATTTGTAATTCAGAAATGAACATTCCATATTAATTACTGTAATACATTGTATAATTTTATTTTTTTATTACATAAACTAATTAGGTATTTATGAATATTACAAAAATTCTTATAAACTGTGTGCTGTTGTATTCCCACCTCTCAAAGATTATCTAAAATCCTACAGAATTTTCAATATTATCTCTTAGAGTTATTTATAATGATAAAATACAATTCATGTGTATTATTATTTTGCACTGTTTTATTTCAAATTATCATTGATTTAATTTATTAATTATAATTAATTTTGTGTAGCAATTTTAATTATTGCTAAGTAATTTTAAACTCAGTTTTTCCCAAAAATGATATTATCTTACTGTTTTCTATATATTATGTGGTTTTTTTTCATAACTTCTATGCAAAATGCATATTATTCTTATTATTAGTATTTGTAATTTTATCTGTTAATCATGTGACATTTTTCATTTAATTGGATTTTGTCTTTTGCTTAAAAAATCAAACTTAATGAATATTTCAAATACAACATTTTAAAGATTTGATTAATTCAGCATGTGAAACTTTTTTTGTGTGTACAAATTTGCATCTCAACTTCTGAAGTATATAATGCTTGCCCCCCTTCTCCACCAAAAATAGTATTGCTAACAATGAAAGATATTTATTCCTGTACTCAGCTATAGAGAACTTATACACTGTGCATCAGTAATTTGGTAAATTACATGCTTTTACGATCACAAAGCCCACTTTTCCTTTACAAATCAAGCTTGTTCAAAGTACTCTTTTGTGAAGTTTGGTGCAAGTGGTATAACACTCTATAAAAGAGATAAATGGCAGATATTACTTCTAATACACTACACTACCTCTAATTACACAGCTTCAATATTTATTTCTTAAGAAATTTCCAATAATGGCATTTGCCTATATAATTGCCAAACTAATCTCATTTTAATAAAACAATTAATTATTCAAACTTTTTCAAATAAGAGATTTTTCAAAGCCTAAAATATTTAGTTCAATCTGTGACATGATGATTTTTATATGCATTTTGATTCTAATGTATTTCATGTAGATATTTGTTATATATTGTTAAGATTCCTCTATGTATTATGTAAACAAATATCCGTATAGAATATGCATAATTTCATCATGTCTCATAAAAAGGCATAATTTTTGCATGCTATGTAAGTTAATAGCATTTGATATTCCAAGAATTATACTTCACCTGTTTACTTTTTTTTATTGTTTTAATAAGTTGGTTACAATCTTAAAAACAAAGAAAAATTAATTAGCTTCTTTTCAGCGTAAGAAATAAGTTTTCAATTAAACTTTATGAATCAGGACATAAATATTATTTCCTATTTTTATTATGGTAATATTTGCTATGATTTTAGTTTTTTTTTGTATTGTAAATTAATAAATATAGTTTAACCAATGTTCAGTTATATTTTAATTGAATGTAATTTTAATGTAGGTGTTAATGCTTTTAGGAAGAAAAAGAAAATTCTTGGACTGCTTTGTTATGCTTAAATGTAAATATATGTTATGTAAATATTGTAAATTTTCTTAAATATTTTAAAATATAGTTTTATATGAAAAAGTTTTTTTTAAATAATGGAACAGTGAAAAAGATTTTTAATAGTCTAAAGACATAAAATCTGAAGACATATTCCAAGTATACTTTTCTCTTCGATTGTAATGTGAAGGCAAACTGTATTATTTCTTGTATTTATATTTGCCATATTTTTGTATCAGATATTGGACATTAAATTTGTACTAATGTCTTTTTTACTTATTTTGTGTTTTTGTTTACATATTTCCATTTAGTTAATGTCTTTCAATCACCTTTTAATAACTATTTATTAATATCTAGTATGATAATTTTTTCTTGTGCCTACCATTAGAATTATAACTAAATTTGATTTATTGTATTAATAAATAAGAATATCCACACTACTTTTTCCTGTTCTTACAAAATTATTTAAACTTGCCTTCCCAAAACTCTTTTGCATATTTTTGGCTTAAAACGTTCCCCTCCACCTTCCCCAAAAGTTGTGAACTTTGAGCGAAGTTTTTTCAGTTCCTTAAGTGCTCAGATTTTTATTTTCACAATACCACATGTAAGAATTTTGTTTTATATAGCATAAGGGGAAAAATCGAATATGCATTTTTTATAACTTTTAGCTGATAATTTGAAAACAAAATTTAAAATAGAATTAGAATTTTAATTTTAAAAAAACCCACTGCAAATTTTGTTTATTTAAGTCATTGCAATTTTGAGATATTGTATTTATATGAATGTGAAGCTTCAGACTAGCGAATAGTCCTCTTTTATTGATTTGATTCAAAATTTGAGTAGATTTGTAGTTTAGGTTGTAAAACAGAGTACCAAGTTAATTCTTCTTCCTTTTGGGTTAAGTATGTTTGTAGACAGCAAGACTTCATGCAAATGAATTTCATACAAAATTGGATAGAAGTCTAATTTAATGTACAGATTCCATACCTGACTTCTTTTATGTAGCTCAAAATGGGTTTGAGTTTTATTGGTGCATAGCCAGTCATGGAGATATAATTCTGAAAAAGTATTTCTCAAGAAGATTTGATATGAGGAGATTTATCAAAATTTCAAGTTTGCATTTTTTATGTATTGCTATTCTTTCTCTTTCAATACTTCATAAAATACAAATAAAAAAAGAATCTATTTTATGTGTACCTTTGTATGGGATAGTTAATTGAATATTCACTTTGAATCCTATTCCATTGATATGCATCAAAAAAATTTTATTTCAAGACTACAAATAAAAAATTCATTTTGCTATTTATGTTTTTGAGTTGTGGTGTTTACATACAAACTAATCAAAAAATAGGCAGTTGGTCACCTTGATGAAATTAGGCTAAAACTTGATATTCATCTACAATTCAGGTAATGTGAATTTTTTTTTCTATTCATTTCTCTTCATGTTTAAAATACAATGTTTCAGTTGGACTATTAGAAATTAATGTTTATGAATTCCTCCGGAATTAAAAGCCTGTAATTTTGGACATAAAAATTGTATACAAAATTTCATCCACCCAGCTCTTTATATTCTTACATCACTATGTTCAGAAATATGGAGATATAATTCCAAAATTCTGTGTTCGAATTTGGGAGATCTGACAAAGTTTCATCAAAGTTTGTTAATCGAACATTTTCATGGTGATTCCTGGTCTCCGTACATTTCAAATTCAAACAAATTTCGGGGGAAAATTGCATAGTTTAAGAAATCGTACATGAATTTGATGAATGTTTAAAAAGTTTACCAAAAATACATCCTCTGCAAAAAATAAACTTTTTTTTTGCAATAATGTTTTTAAATACTGCTGAAAAATTAGCTTTATATGCTGTTTTAAAAGTTAGTACTTTGAATTGTATCAATTAAATAATTGTGTAAATTTTTTTTTAAATGCTGTTTTTTTTTCTCCCAAATTTTCAACAACATAATATTGTGAAATGAAATTCAAACCCTTTTCATTGTTTTATCAAATTATTTTCTTCTATTGTTGAAAGCTGAAGAAAAAGATTCTTATTTAGTATCTGTGGGATTTGTAATGTAAATTAATAAATAAGTGTAGTTACAGTACCATGAAATTCAGAACTTAGATGAATCGGACATTTTCCTTTTTAATAGCATTATGATGCTATGAGACTGGTCTCTTTAACAATAGAAAGGTTCATGTACACAATAAATAAAAGCAAAACAATTAAATTAACATGTTTTTAAAGTCTGTTAATTTGGTTGATAATGGGCTTCAAGTTATATTAATTGATTTATCTAAAATTAAATGTAATCAATATTCCCTGTGAGCCAGCTAGTCACCAGAGGCAACTAGTTTAAAATATAATTTATTACTAATTAATAAGAAATTAGAATATTAATTATTCATCTAATTGAGTATATTAGATTCCATTTGATAGGTCCTGTAAAATAATAAGTTTTAAAGTATATTATTTCTTTATAATCTGATGTTATAGCTAAATAATTTTAATTTTAAGTAAGGAAATTAATACTTTAAATTTGAGTTTAATCTTTCAAGAATTATATTACTCTAGTCATTTTTTTCTATCGCATGCTTTTTAAAAAATAAATAGAATAAAATACTGACTGATTGATAGAATTGTTGAATATGAAGTTAAATCAGAATTAATGGAATGAAAAATGAAATTATTTTAAATGCAGTCTCAAAATGTCCAAAGTGTGGAACTAGGTATAAACTTTTTTTTAATTAGGCAAGTTTTATTTCAATTATGTAACTCCATTGAAGAATAGAGATTACTGATGTTTAAAAATTTTGTAATGTATCAACTAATTTTAAATGCATTATGAGAAATTTAATTTTATTTTGGCATTTCATAATATTGTTATAAAATATCTTGCAGTAGAAGAATGAATTGCTGTCATTGACTTTCACTTTTATTACAAATTAAGCTTTAATACATAAAACTATATATTTACAGAATATTGCACTGTAAAAAACAACTGATGAACTTGTCTATTCCATGCTATTTCTTTCCCCATTTGAAGGAGGCTCCAACACCATATTGAGGTTTAGATTTAAATGTGTGTCCGTCCATTCGTGCGTATCCTCGTCCATAATTGGCTCCAACATCCAAGCTCATGTCCTTCTTTTTACTTTGCCATACTCTTGTTCCAACACCTGCATTGAATCCAGCTTGGAAATTTCGATGGTTTTTTCCTCCACCCCCTCCTTGTAAATTAAATTGGGGCTAGAAAAAAATAGTAATTAATTTGCTGCAATTTTTTCATTTGGTTTTTTGATATATATCCACCTATTATTCAATTTTTTAACCGCCTGTAAATGTTTTTTTATTCATTTTTGGTTTTTTGATTACAAGTTTCTATCTTAGTTAAAATTATCTCCCCCCCCCCTAAAAAACACTGTAATTATTAATTACTTGCGGCAAATGGCTCACTTACATTTTTCATACATATTTTAACATGTATATTATTTTCGACTTGACAAAACACTAGTATCAAGTTTTTCGCCAAGCCAAAATCGTTCTAACATCGAACCAATAGTGTGTCATTCTGGATGTCTGCACTAAATGAAACTAGCGATTTTTAAGAGTGCAATAATAATTAGCATTTATATTGTTATTATCATACATTTAATCACTATTTAAAAATGAATTGCCTGGTTAATCTATTTCCTCATTTTCACGATTTCACTTTTTATTCATTTTGTAAATTACACAAATAGTAATTAAAATCCTTCTTTGACTTTTACTATTGAGAAAATCACGTAATTAAATCTTTATCTT